>JANTPZ010003396.1:0-14069 GCA_025593235.1 Vachellia pachyceras
ATTAAATCAAACGATTTGAATCCAACCTACCTTTGGCATTGTCGTCTAGGCCATGTAAATGAGAAACACATTTCTAAACTCCATCAAGATGGATTTCTTAACTCATTTATTTTTCAATCAATTGACACATGTGAATCTTGTTTATTGGGAAAGATGACTAAGGCACTTTTTACAGGACATAGTGAGAGGGCCACTAATTTGTTGGGCCTCATACATACAGATGTATGTGGACAACTAAATACACCTACCAAAGGAGGTTATCTGTACTTCATTACTTTTATAGATGATTTTAGTAGATATAGTTATGTCTATCTAATGAAACATAAATCCGAATCTTTTGAAATGTTCAAAATATTCCAAAATGAAGTGCAAAACCAACTTGGCAAGACAATTAAGGGCCTTCGATCTGATCAAGGAGGAGAATATCTGAGCCAAGAATTTGTTGACCATCTTAGGAGTTGTGGGATAATCTCACAACTCACTCCTCCAGGAACCCCACAATGAAATTGAGTTTCTGAAAGGAGGAATTGAACTCTATTAGATACGGTTCAATCTATGATGAGTCAAACAGATATTCCACCTTCCTTTTGGAGCCATGCACTAGAAACAGCTGCGTTCACACTGAATCGTGTTCCATCTAAGGCAGTTGAAAAGACACCATATGAGATATGCACTGGAAAGAAACCAAGCTGGTCTTTTCTCAAGATTTGGGGATATGAGGTCTATGTTAAACAGCAGGTCTCTGATAAATTATCAAACAGATCCTCCAAATGCCTTTTTGTGGGGTATCCCAAGGAAATAAAGGGATATTATGTCTATCATCCCACCGAACACAAAGTGTTTATTGTTCGAAACGGTGTCTTTCTAGAAAGAGAGTTCATCTCTAAAAGAACCAATGGGAGAAAAATGCATCTCGAAGAAGTTCTAGTATCTCAAGACACCACAGAACCACAGATGGAAGACAGAGAAGACTCACAAGATGTTGTTGAGCCTCTTCAAGTAACATAAGGCTTATGGAGGTCTGATAGATCACGACAACCACCTCAGAGATATGGATTTCTGGTTACTGGGAGTCATGATATGTTTGCTCATTAAACACAATGAGCTAACCACCTATCAAGAGGCCGTAGTAGGACCAAACTCTGACAAGTGGCTAGATGCCATGAAGTCTGAAATGCAATCCATGTATGATAATCAGGTATGGACCTTGATTGACCCATCTGAAGGTGTAAAAACCATTGGGTGCAAATGGGTTTTAAAGAGAAAACCGACATGGATGGCAAAGTCAGTGTCTTCAAGGCAAGACTGGTTGCAAAAGGATTCACACAAACTCATGGTGTTGACTATGATGAAACCTTTTCCCCAGTAGCGATGACCAAGTCAATCAGAATCCTTCTTACCATTACAGCATATTATGATTATGAAATATGGCAGATGGACGTCAAGACAACTTTCCTTAATGGAAAGCTACTTGAGGATGTGTACATGACACAGCCTGAAGGTTTTGTGCGTTCAGAGGACTCTAGTAAGGTATGCAAGCTTCAACTATCCATTTATGGATTGAAGCAGGCATCACGGAGTTGGAATCATCGTTTTGATGAAGTAGTCAAAGAGTTTGGCTTCATTCAAAACATGGATGAACCTTGTGTTTACAAGAAAGTCAGTGGGAGCACAGTTGTATTCATGATGCTTTATGTTGATGACATCCTACTAATTGGAAATGACATTCCTACCTTTCAGAGTGTCAAGTCTTGGTCAGGAAAGTCCTTTATAAAATCATAATGGAACCAAATAAAAAATATAAACCAATTAAAATCTTATAAATATTCCTCTACATCTCCATAACCTTGCATTACCAAAACTTAAAACTTCACCAAAATCCTAATTCAAAAGTATTCTCTCTTCGACATGAAATTAGTACCATTGAAAAGAGAAAAATACCTAGAACAACTTTCATGAAGGAGGAGAGCTGAAAAGGAGAGATTTTACTTGCCTAAATGATCTCACTTCCAAACCCTAGCATAGCGCCTTTGGACAGACTGGGATGACGGAAAGGAAAGAAGGAAAAATGAATGAAAGGAATGAGACAGTAGGCAGAGGTGGGGTATTATATAATACCCCCTCGTGACCAACATGTGATCACTTAACTCTATCACTGACAGGAGGAGTTTGCCATGGCAAAACCATCCTGAGATTGGGAAAGTATGATAAAATTGTAAGTTGGTTACGGCGGTAACTTCGCTGCTTTAAGAAAGGAAGGGTTGGCTGCGGTGAACCAAATGTTGGCCACGACGATAAAATAGGATAAAATTGTAAGTTGGCTACGGTGAAGGTGTCCCAAGGGTAACTTCACTACTTTAGGATAGGCAGGATTGGCTGTGGTGAACCAAATGTTGGCCATGATGAAAGGTACCTGAGAATCACAACTTGCTTATCACAATGGTTCACCACGGCGAAGCCATCTAATGGTCGAGACGAAGTTTTCCACAAAAGATAGAAAACATCACTTAACTTATAAAATTATCTCAGAATCACCAATTAATCCTCAAACAAGAATTAGGATGTTACATTTTGCATCCTTCTCCTTTCTCCTGAGATTTGAATTCTGTTGGACTACCGTGCTTTTAGATCTTTCTTTTATTTCCAGTTGCATATTTGAATTTCTAGTTTCCAGTTTATGTTTTAAGCTATCCACCGGCTCTCTACTTTCTATCTCTCCCTTTCTCCTTCCTGGTTCGTTAGGACCCTACGGGGCCTAGTCTCCTAACACCCTTGGTATCAGAGTTTTTAGCTCTGATAAAGCCTAATACTTTTCTTAGCGTAGCAATAGGGTATTATTTTTACAGTTTAATGCATATCAGTTAAAAAGCCTTAATTCTTCTATTATACTGCCTTTTTAATTAAATCCATCTACATGATAATTTCTTCGATTCTAAATATAGTAACTGGTTTTTAATGAAAACTCGGAGGGAGTGCCATTTTGTACTTTCATGCTTGTTAGCATTCCATCCTAAGAATCTTGTTCATGTATGCTTATTGTATAAAGGACTAAAAAATTAAACAAATAAAAATAAACTTTGCATATATTTAGCGCACTTTTAGATAAAAATAATTCTTAATACTCACTTTTATAATTTTGATGCTTTTTAAAAAAATGAGGGAGCGGTGACTGCAAAATGTCTATTAAACAATGTTGAACAAAATAAAGTAAAAAAACAAAAAGTTGTGGCTAAAACAGTTGGGAATTGCCTAGCCTCCGATAAATGCAATAAGGAGATTCAGGGAGATTAAGGTTTGGGTTTTTTTAACTGTTTAAATGACTTTTTAACCCTTATGAATATATATAATTATCATAAAATTATTAATTTATGCATATGACAAGTGGAATGTCACGTCATTTGATTAATCTGATGTGGTAGTTTCCATCCGTAACTTAACAGTAAAATTAACGACAAGGGGTTTAATATAAAAAATTTAAAACATCAAGGAGGTTAAATTTAAACTTTAAAATGTGACGAAAGCTATATATAAATGACCAAAAGTTCAAAGGAGTTTTGTATGTTTTAGCCTAATTAATGGAAAATGATGACTTAGCAGATTTAAATAGTGATCCTGCAATTAAATATGATGAACATGATTAAATTGTAAATATAAAAATAGTTAATATATTTTAACATCATTTATATTAAATTTCCTGAGTCAATATTTTTTTGGTTATGTTATACTAATACGTTAATAATTAAAAACTAAAAGTACACTTTTAAATTTAAGGTACAAAATAAAATTTCATATAAATTTAACAGATTAAATGTATACTTTAATCAAATAATAAATAATAAAGTTCAAACTACTAAAATATAAGCTCAGTCAAAAAATGCAATAAAAAATTGTAAATGATTTCCTCACTAATTATTTAAGAAAGTAGGCATTTCATTTATAATAAAACTATTTACATACAATCAGTATCAATAAAACTGTTCATATACAATATAATTTAAAATACAACATATCTTGGAAGATAGTGGATAGGAGAAGTGTTTTGTTTTGGAAAGATCAATCATTGGGTTTGTGACTTTGAAACATTGGATAAATTAGCAATATCTCCTCCTAACTATTGTAGTTTTAATCATTTAAAAACGAGTTAATATTAGATTACAACGAGTTAAAATTCAAAAATCGAATATGAGACATTGAAGGATCCTAATCCCATCTATGTGCATGTTTGGGAATAACTTATTCCCAACAGTGCACGCAAGTCAAGACAAAACCATCTTAAAATCCGTAAAACCCATTTCGAAATTTACAAAACCATCTTGAAATCCGTAAAATCATTTTTATAAGAGTTAAACTAACTTTTGATCTTTATAGTTTCCCTAAATTTAGATTTTGGTCCATGTAGTTTTAAAGTTGTGTTTGTGGTTCCTATAGTTTAGTCTGATTGAAACTATTAGTTCCTACAGTTTCAAAAGGACCTAAATCAAAGTGAACACCATTAAAAATGTTGATGTGTCATTGATGTTGTTATTTTTTGCTGTCGTGGTATGATCACTGGATATGTCAATGGTTACTGTTGACTTGGAAATTAAAAAAATACCACTCCATACACGCGTGGCTCTTTAATAGGCTTCTTCTATACACTCTCATCCTACCCTCTTCAACCTTATAAAACTCACTTTTGTAGGAACAACCTATAAAACTCATCCTCAACTTCAAGCACCAAAGCATACCAGTGCCATTACAAATCTCTCCACACAATCAATCAATCATTTCCATCCACTGTTCTTCTTCATCTGTGTTTGACAACACTTTTTTCGGATCTAAAATGAATTTTTGGTACAAAAGTCCGTTATCTTACAGACTTTAACGTTTGATAACTCATTTCAAAATACATTCTAAGCAAAAAACTCTTTTTTGGCATAATAAGTGCACTTCCAATCTTTATCCAAATATAAATGCATTCTGGACAAAATGCAGTATCTCAACGATTTTCCAAAGGAGCACAAACTTCCATATGCCACTGGTTACCATTTTCTCCTTATGGTTGATATCTTTTGATCGCCATCAAATTTAGAAACGAAGCTCTTCTTCACCAGTTGGCTCCCCTATCCTCCAATTTGTTCATTACCGCTAATTGAGGTGATTTGAACCACCCTTGCAGTTTCTCTATCTTCGATCAACCTAGCCTCTTTTTCTGGTTGGTGTTGATTTCCAATGCCGACCAAATTAAGGCTTACCTCCAAGAAAAGTTAGGTGCTAAATCATCTTTGTTTCATAGCCATAGCTCAGTGATGGCTCCAATTTCCTCTCAACTTCACCAACCGAAGACTATGCTAGACCTCTTCTCACATAGAAATCGCGGTGGATCTCCTCTGGATGGGGGACTACCCAACAACAGCCTAAGTTCCTACTTCACGTGATCGTTGTAGGTGTTGTATGCAGCATATAAACATCAGAGGATCTTCCATCTTCTTCATAGCGTTATACTCATTCTAGTGGCAGCAACACCTGCAAATAAACAATTAACCTGAGTTGCGTCCGAGGACAGTTCCTTAAGAGCTATTCCGTGACTACCAACAAAGTAAGTTGCGGCACTCCCCAGGATAAAACGGATTGCTCCTATAAGAACAGGGTAAACAGAACTAGCAGAAGATAATAGAACTCAGCATACAAAGAGAATGAAAGAGGAGAAGGAGAGGAGGACAACGCTCTTTCATTTTTTTTCTTGAACCTCTCATTGGAAAGCCTTTATATAGGCCATTATTGCCAATACTATTCATTAGCTATTAATAGAATAAATTTTCAGTTTCAATAGAATAAATGCATTATTTTTGTATTGAGCTATAAAGTATCATGATGACACAATTCAAAACCACATTAATGCCTCAGTTTTAATGTTGGCAATAAAGCACAATGAATACATTCAAAACCATATTTAACTTGAGCATAAAGGGTAAGGTAAATTGCCAGATTTATCTCCAGTGACCTTTATTTTATGTAAGCTATTTCCCCCTCTTTACTCATTTATTAGTCCAAAATCATATTTTGTCATACATTCTTTGGACCCCATAATCTCAAATAATGTGGGACTCTTCCTTTAACACACTCACACACAATATTTACAACAGCAGAAAGCCTAGGATCGATTTTGACTGTGAAGAAAAAGGAGGAGGAGGCAGATGATGCTAGAAGCGGAGGTGATGCAGGTAACGAAGAGGCTAGTTGTGAAGAAGATGACATGCCTTTTTTTTAATTTCGAAGTGAGTAGTATAGGTAAGCATTATATGTACAAACATTAGGTCACATTTGCAAAAAAATAATGGCGTTAGCGATATGTCATCATTTTTAACTGTGTTAACTCTGATTTAGATTTTTTTAAAACTATAGAAACTAACGGTTTCAAACAAAATAAACTATAGTGATCAAAAGCACAATTTTAAAACTATAGGGATCAAAATCCAAATTGAGGGAAACTATGAAAACAAAAAATTAGTTTAACCATTTTAATAACAATCCTTATTATTTCTTTTATTGTTAGTAATGAATCTAAATATAAAATAAATATTGCAAAGATGATAATTTTACCATGACAAAAGTTGACCCCGTAACGTTTGAAAACGAACACTGAGGACTTTTTTTAAATAAAAAAGAAAGCACAACATTTTGGCGCCAAAACCCAAAGCTGAGTCCGGTGGTCTCATTTCGAAAGCGATTTTGCATTTCTTCTACCCAGAAGATGCAATTGGCAAGCAATTATGAATTCGGAAACGAAAAAGGAAATCATATTAACAAAACAAACGTTCACATTCTCGTAACGCTCGCAGTTTCTAATTTCATCTCTCTCGTTTCAATCACCTCGAGGGTTTCTCTCGCTCGCGCTTGGATTTCTCTCTGCTCTACGTTTGTTTGTTCCGAGAATGGCAGACCTGCCCCCTCCGATTTCACCCTCTCGCACCACTTGCGGTTCTCTACTCAAACATTTGCAGGTTCTTTTCT
This sequence comes from Vachellia pachyceras, assembly GCA_025593235.1. Lineage (NCBI taxonomy): Eukaryota > Viridiplantae > Streptophyta > Magnoliopsida > Fabales > Fabaceae > Vachellia > Vachellia pachyceras. The sequence continues at coordinate 6,994 of JANTPZ010003396.1, forward strand.
TTTCTTTTGTTAAAATGATGAGTAGTTGAGTGCAGTCATGAAGTTACTCGCTAGATGTTGGGGGTAACTAAATTGAAGGAAACGATGAAAGTGTGAAATTAAATGAATTTTGCTCTTTTTTAACTAGAGGGGCTTATCCACTTTACCCTTCTAATTTCCATATTTCTCGGTGATCTTATGGTGTTTTCTCGGTGAGTTTTTGTGTTCTCGGTGAGTTTTTGTGTCCTTGGTTGAATTACTTTTTTCAGGAATAAACTGTTTGTATTGATGGTAGAATTGGTGCAGGCTCTCAATTTGTGGAGGATTTATTGACATTATTACCTTTTGAGTCTTTGTATTTTTTGCAGTTTGATTTTACTTTTGAATTAGCTTTTGCTCTTTGTAGAGTGATATGTGAGATATCCCCTAAGGAGTTATGATCCACTACCTTTTTTTTCCTTAGATAATATGGGATGAAATTGGTGAAAGTGATAGTGATAGAGACACGATGCTTATTCAACTGGAGCAAGAATGCCTTGATATTTACCGTCGGAAGGTTGAAGAAACAAGAAAGTACAAGGCTGACCTGTACCATTCATTAAGTGATGCAGAAGCTGAAATCACTAATATTTTATCTAGCCTTGGGGAGTGTGCCTCATTTTCACGGGTTTGTTGCTATTTTGCTTATTGTTGCTCTTTTAACTAAGATAACAGTTAATGAATATACCATAGTTTCCAAAAGATTTTGTGTTAAAGAAGACTATTAGCAATGCTAAAAGGGTGTTTCCCGTGCCATACATGTTCCTGACTTGCCTAACATTTGTATAACAACTTTTAGGGAAATTATTCTCTTTTCTTGCTTATAATATTTTATATAGTTCCCATAAGTTCTTATTATAAGAATTCTACTATTTTTTGCTTCTTTATCTTTTTGTTTATAATTGCAACCATCACCTGTTCAATGATTTCAATATCTCCTATATGTTACTCTGCATAATTAGCATTATTCTAATCAAATTAATTGCCAAGCTTTCTCTTCTACTGATTCAGTTGTCCATTTAAAGGGAAAAGGTACTCTTAAAGAGCAAATAGCTATGGTTAGGCCTGTCTTAGAGGAGTTGAGGTCAAAGAAAAAGCATCGAATCAAAGAATTTTCAAAGATACTCTTCCAGATTTCTCAGATTAGTTCTGAAATAGCTGGGTGCAGACCATCCAATGAGAGCAGAGAACAGGAAGATAATAATTTGACAGTGAAGAAGTTGGAGCAACTTAAGTCACATCTTGAAGAACTTCGGAATGAAAAGGTTTACCACATGAGACATTCTAAATAAACTTATCTATAGTTCTGTAAGTTATATTTTCTTAGTATTGCTTCCTTTGTATTTACATGCAGATCTTGCGCCTTCAGAAGGTGAATAGCCATATCAGTACTATTCATGAGCTTTCGGTAGTAATGTCAATTGATTTTTTGAAGACATTGAATGGAATTCACCCTAGCTTGGGTGACTCTTCAGAGGGTACACTAAAAAGCATCAGCAATGACACACTTGCTAGATTAACTGAGGTTATTCATTCATTAAAGCAGGATAAGAAACAAAGGCTGCAAAAGGTGAGTAATTATGATCTTGGTGAAATAGTGGTTATGAACTTATACATGTGCCTGTGCATACCATATGTGCTCCTACATTAGCAAGAGTTACATTCCTTCTGATTCTAAATGTAGAAGCTACTTGAGAGGTTTACTTTGGTCTTAAATGTATGATTTTGATTCACTTTGTCTTTCAAATTCATAGTGCCCCCCAAACTTTCCTAATTGATTGCACATATCAAAAGGGGTTTCCAATAGTGGTGGTATTTTCGAAGGTATTTTACAGAAACTAACACGTTTTTTTTTACAAATAATTAATAATTAATTTAGCCAATTTCCTTAATCTCTATAAATTAGTTATTTTGATCATACATTCAGGATCGGGGGCTGATGGTATATCATTTGGTAGTCAGTGATAAATTACATTGATAAATTGTATCCATATTTATTGTTAATTTCTACAGGAGATAAGTACCTTGATTATCCACGTTTTAACTTGCATACTTTGTTAACTGCGAAATTTCAACATTCCTGTCGTTTGTTCACCTTTTAGATGAAAGATCTTATATTAAGATAGAAGAAAGATGCAGATGAGGAGTACATATGAAAGCAAAACCATAATCCACAACTAGATAAGATATGTGAAGGGAAAAGTAAGTTAAATATGCAACCACTCCGCCTAGTCCTTTTGTGTATCTTGAAGGGGCACTTTTTTAAATGACCCTTGAGTCAAATACCACAATGAGTTCTTTTATATTAAATGGTAGCAATGTTGTAGGAGGAACGATCAGAGAAAATGCAGAGAAGAATGCATTGAACTTTTGAATGAATACCTCATATCTGTACAATAGATGGGGCGCCTCTATCTATAGGCCTATGGTTAAGAAGAACTTACAATACTATCCCTAGAATTAACTCACTAAAGAGAATGTACAATATTGTCCTTACTCCTCAAGACCTAATTTATTTCCAATTAAAAAAAGAATAATTAGAACTTAACAATCCTGCATTATGTCATTATGCGCAAGTATCCATGAATATAATGAAAATATGCAATGTTCCTATCATCTATAGAACTCATTGGAAGTATGACAGTCATATTCAAAAGCTTGACTTTGATAAGAAGTGGATGTGAAATTTTCCTTTTTTTCCCCTTCTTTTGTCACATAATTGGCGTAGGAAAATCAATTATTGGTTGTTGCATCCATAGAATGTAGATAATAATTATATTCTTTTGGCATGATGATTTGTCCTTGAATAATATAACTAGAAAGTATTGTATCATTTGCTGATGAATGAGTAGGGTAAAAGTACAGCAGATAATACACATAGCCAAATCATGTTTAGCTATATTAAATGTTGTTTTTTGCCAACCATTTTTTTCTTTTGAGCCAAAAGGAAAGTCTATCAAAGGAGAAAGTTTGCTCTCATAAAGTCACTACTATAAAAGGGAAGTGGGCATTACCATTTCTAACATGTAATTAGGTCTAGTCATGAACATACAAGCTAGGTTTTAATGGTTTTTGTTGATGGAATTATCAGTTGTTGTGCCTGAATTTTAAAATATGGTACTGTATTTTGAAAAGCTTCATAAAGGTTCATTAATACAATATTGGTTTGGCGTAGCTCAAAGACCTTGCTAGGTCCTTAATAGAGCTGTGGGATCTCATGGAAATACCAATTGACGAGCAAAAGAACTTTAGCCATGTTACTAGCTTAATTCCATTGTCAGTTGATGAAGTGTCAAAACGTGGGTGCCTTTCTGTGGATGTCATTGAGCAGGTGAAAATTCTGTCTTGAGTTTATCTTGTAACTGTTCACTTGATAAGAGCCCTTGGCATGATATTTAATTTTCTGCTATTTATTTGTTTTAATACCTTTTAGGCTGAGCTTGAAGTTGAGCATTTGGAAATTCTGAAAGGAAGTAAGCTAAAGGATTTGGTGTTCAAGAGGCAGAATGAGCTGGAAGAAATTTACAGAGGAGTTCACCTGGATGTGGATAGTGATAAAGCTAAACAGATTCTGACTGGCCTCATAGAATCTGGTTCTTGACAAATACTTCTTCCTCTCTTAGTAAAACCTAAGTCATTAAAATTTGTATTTTCTTTCTTGAAGTTTATGAAATTGTTTTGCAGCCATTTATTTAATTCATCTGCCTCTTAAGCACTTGTGTTTACTCTATAATTTCTTGGATCGCCTTTTTAAGGTATGCCTATAAACTTGTGTAACTTATGTAATAAACCATTTGCTTATAACTTATACCTTTTCAGGTAGTACTAGTCTTTCTGATTTGCTTCAGAGTATGGATGATCAAATCAGAAAAGCCAAAGAGGAAGCTCTAAGTAGGAAGGATATCTTAGATAAGGTAGAGAAGTGGCACTTAGCTGCTGAGGAGGAAAATTGGCTAGATGAATATGAAAGGGTAATTATTTTTTCATGTTTCTTTTGAAATCTTTTATCTTGAAAGAAAGCTAAAATAAAGCAGTTTAAATTTATTAATAACAAGGAATATGATTAATGGTTGATTATTTGGCATATGACACTATTTTAATTTGGATTTATAATACGTGCCTTTGGCACAAGCTGTTGCTCTTTTGTTGTCCTTTTATTATTTTTGTTTTTTTGGAGGGGGAATGTTCATACGTTAGGATTGCAATTAAACCTAGGAACTTCACCCAAATTCTGGCCTGGTCCAACCACCTAAGATAGAGTGATTCAATAATTTTCGACGTAGCGGGGACTTGTTGAAGTGGACCATTTTTCCATTCACTTAAGTTTTACCTTTTTTGTTTTGGGGTTTTTGTTTTTTTGGGGGGGGGGGGCATAATTATAGCATATTCATTTATGTTGGTTGTAGCTTGATAGACGATTGCAGCTGCAACTACCTGTTGCACACTATTTTGCAACGCTTGCGAGGATTTATTAGAGTAACCCATTTTGCAATTTACTAAGAGGGAGGAAAAAGCATACTTGTCAGTTGTCACAGCTTCATTTATGTTTTTTTAGTTTGATAGACGATTGGATTTCCACACACGCGTATATGGGTGTAAAAACCCTATAGGAACTCTAATTCAGGGATGTCTAGATTTTGAGATGTTCATTATCCTGTATAAACATAGCATGCAAGAGGTGTTCAAGGTTCCAAGAAAACTTTGATTGAGCATCCTACACTTGCCTGTTTTCTTTTGTTTTGTAAAGAAAACTGTCGTACGGTGCTGAAGATAAGAATAAGCTATACGTGCTAATTGATAAGGTTTAACATTTGTTGTCTGCTTTGATTTCGGGAATCATTTACATGTCGTCTTATACAATATGAACATTTTAACATGCGAAGCATTAGAAGAGTTTGGCCAATTCATATTGATAAGTTGACTTTATCTCAATTGACTGTCATTGTCTAAGGTTACATTTTAGACATGATCCAATACAAATTATATATTCCACACTAGTTGCGTTAATTTGTATGGATCCGTTTTTATAAGATTACTAGACATTTTATCTTTATATTCATCATTTACCTTGTTGACTCTCTTATCAGGATGAAAATCGATATAGTGCAGTAAGAGGGGCGCACAAAAACTTGAAGCGTGCAGAAAAAGCTCGGATCCTAGTAAGCAAAATGCAATGTAAGCTTTCATATTGTTCAATTTTTTTAGTGCATGATTTTTGGGATTTTTGTGAGTGATGAGACTAACCTCATGCTAATAAGGAAGCCATGTAAACTAGCAACCAATTATGTTTGAAACTTGAATCAAGAAAGCGTATGAAAGCCACTGTAAGCCATGGAAACTAACAATCATGTTAGTGGTACCTAAATAATAACACCAGACGAAGTGAGATAGTAGATGGTAGACCCACGGAAGAAGTGAAGAAATTTGAGATATTTTAAGCAATTCAGAATTGTTGCCAAGTGAAACATTTACCCTTTGTCTTGCTTTTGAAAGGAAGTCGCTGATACCACATCTGACTAGTAAATTGTCTAAAATGGTATGCTGGAAGTCAGTTTCTTTTGGCGGAAAAACCAGTATGCCAGGAGAAAAGCATGATCATTGACTAAGATTTGGGTGCTAATACTTCAAAATTAGATTGAGTTTCCCCCCCAACATTTCTCAAACTTATTCTTGATAATAGTATTACAAGTAGTTTCCGTATAGGATTCTGGATTTGATTAACCAACAGCCCACATCTCTTAAAATATTATTCCTACTTAGTGCCTGATATTCTACTAAATCTTGGCTGAAAATTCTGGGCTGCAATACTAATAGAATGATATGTTATGTGGCCGTCCGGCCAGAGATCTCACTTCTTGATGCTATAAACATTTGAAGCAGCATGACTTGTGACGGAAACCCTTTTAATTAGGCAAATCTCACCTTTCTGCATTCAGCTGACTGAGCGGAATTGTCCAATTGAATATTGTTTCACATTATCTGGTTTTAAGAGCAAGTATGCATTCATTGTTTTTGTTTTTTTAATACTAGCGTGATAACTTGCAATACCTATTTGTTTCATTTGTTTAACATTATGTCTTTTGAGACATTTTCTTGACCAGCTATAGTTGAGAATTTGACTGCAAAAGTAAAGGCCTGGGAGACGGAAAAAGGAATACCTTTTTTTTTTGTTTTTTGAGTGAAAAGAGATTTTATTGCCAGGAATAAAATACAAGACGTCTAAAGCAGATAACAAGGAAGTAAAAGAGGCATTACAAATACAGACAGACAAGGAAGAAAATTAAATAGAAGGTAAGAGAGCCCGTAGCTCAGAAGATTGTTGTATGTGCTCAGCAAAGGCGAGAGCACCGTTAACCAGGCTCATAGCGGTTGTGTCCTCATCAGAGAAGATCTGCAGGTTCCTAGCTTGCCAGAGACGCCAGCAAATAACGCCAAAAACTGTGTTCCATTGAGAATTATTGTCATTTGCTGCCAAGTTCATCTGAAGCCACTTCTCAAAGGAAGTAGAAAAGAAAGCTGGAAGCTTCTGGCTTGGGACGATGAGTGACCAGGTATCTTTAGCCAAAAGACAGTATCTCAAAACATGGTCAATGTTCTCAGGTCCACCACCACAGATTGAGCAAGAGGCCTCATCAGCCATGTGTCTTCTAACTCTCTCACAATTGGTCAAGAGCCTGCCCCTAAGCACCAACCATAAGAAGGTTTTGATTCTTTGGGGTCCTACCCAATCCCAAGCAAGGCTCCAAGAATTGCTAACATCATCCCATTCATCCCGCATCAGGAGATCATAAGCAGACGCAACAGAAAACAGAGGTCTCCCACACCAGCCGATTCTATCATCAGGTCCATGACTTTGTGGAGGGCTAGTCATAGTGAAGTACTTTAATGAATCAGGGGGCAGTTTCTCTTGGAACGCACTCCAATTCCATTGCCCCTCCTGAGTTACAAACTCACTAACAATTCGCTGCAGTTCCTCCTCCTGAATGGGGCAATAGGATAGATGGCAGAGGGGTCCCAAGTCCCCAATCCAGTTATCACTCCAAAATCTGGCTAATGTT
>JANTPZ010003397.1:0-15521 GCA_025593235.1 Vachellia pachyceras
CGGTAAGAAAACAGGAAATTAAATAAACCCACCTTTCTCTGGCAGGTTTGGCCCAGTGGCTTTAACTCTTTGTTCACTGTGTCTATCTTCTTTCGAACCACTGTAACTTCTTTTCTCATTGGATCTGTGATGCCCTCAAGCTCCTACGGCACGATTCGCAGTTCCTCAATAACATGTTTCGGGTAAAATCATTGATTTTGACTACCAACTAATTATCTAAACTACAACTTGCTTCGTATTTCTGCATATCCTCTCACCAAATGCGGTAAACTTGAAGTTCCATAGATTCACACAAACATAAAGTAAATAAAGTAAAACATGAACTTACTTCTCTAATCTCTGCCAATCGCTTTGTTTGCTCCTCGACCCGACCCAGATGAGCGTGAACCTTGTCCCTTACCTCCATTTTCTTCCTCTCGATTTCTTCTTCCTTGGCTCGGAACATGGCCAGAGCTGATCTTGCCATCTCTTCTTCTTTGTCATCTCCTATTGGGCTTTGGTTTGAGCTAATAATTCCGGAGTTCTTCACTCTCTGCACATGTGATTGCTGTTGCTGTTCATATAGCTGTTTCGGTGTTGCCATTAATATTGCTTACCAGTTTTTCTCTCTTCTTTTCTCTTTTCTTCTTTGGAATGATGGCTCTCTTTCTCTGCCTTACCTTCGGTGGTTATAAACAAAGACTCGCTTTGAAGCCATGAAACCACCAGCTTATATTTTACTAAACAGATCCGGATAATGAGCCGAAATGACAGAAATGCCCATTCCTATATCCTTGTGCAGTTAAAAGGGTCAAAGTTTTCTACACCGAGCAAAAAGAAAATACTTTCCTCCATTTTTTTTCACCTGTCACCTTTACTTGAAAGCCAACTAGGTTGATAGCATCAGGATTTTCGCTCGGAATTTTTTAATAATATTAACTCTTTGTTATACTCCAGACTTGTCTGTATTGAATTAATTTGTATCTAAACTGAAGGATGATGGAGGGTGGGGCATTGAAGTTAGGTGGCTATTTTCTTGAGTTGGTATATTGGCAAATTATGCTAACTGCTGCTTCCCAACAGGACCACGAATTGTTTCGTCATGTATAGCTACAGTTACGTTACATAATAGAAAGGCCAGAATTTCCCACCCTGGAACTCAAGCGAATCAGATCCTCGCCAAGGCAATTTCATGCCATTTTCCTATCTACATGTAGATAAAGTAATTCAAAAGTGACTAGCAAATGATCCAGTTAATAGAAGGGATTAATCCCTTATAATTTCGAACTCTAATATTCGAATCATCACTATGAAATATATTCAAATTTAATACTTGAAAATGCCCTGAAAAAATATTCTTTCCAGTTGAAGGATACCCATGACAGTTAAAAGAAGTAGTTGCTTGAAAGAGTAGGGGCAATCATAATAAAATGTGTGGTTTCTTGGAGATGGAAAGGTGCTTGAGGAAGAAGTATAGGTTGTGGAGTGGACAGAAAGGGCTCAACGAAATAAAGAATATGTGAATGAATGTGGTAGAGCGCCTTAGTGAACAAGACAGAGTAGGAGAGATTGGAAGCAGCTAAGTCTGAGTTTGCTTTTTAGGACATTCATGATGCTCTGTATACCCTTGCACCTTGGCTTTAAAACAAAGTCACCAACAAAAAACTATTTCCAACTTTACTTTGTTCCATTCATTTAAATTTCTGTGGTGAACAGACACAGAAAATCCCAAGGACCTCATTGGTAGGGACAGCGCATGGTTGAGATTTCATGGCACACAAATTTCAGGCTCATATGTATGATCCTTGAATATTATTATTAAGCATCCTGCGCTTAGTGCTTCATTATTGAGTCCAAATATCCTCATTCTTTAAGCTGAACATATGCACTTGTTGTGTTTCTTATAAATTCAAGAATAAGTTAACAACTAACCTGACTCTATTGAGTATTTTTCCCAAGTACATGTATTCTTATATTGAAATGAATCGTATTCAAAGAATTGTTGGATAAAAAACGTGACCATGATGTAAAACTTTGAAGCATACAAATTTTGATTGGCTTAGGCCTCAAGGTCCCGCCGTGTTTCTGCTTGATTAATAGGATGCTGAAAAGTTTTTTTTTTTTTTGGTTGAGGGCAGTTACAAATTAGAGACTTTTTTTATGTTTCTGTTGCACCGTTGTTTTTTTATTAGCAGATGGATCCACAATAAAGTTGTCAACAGTGGCGACAAATTTGCTCAGCATGCCTGCGTTAGAACTAGTAATGATTTGCTTAATATTGAGACGTTTGGGAATACAATAGAAACTGATGGACATGTCTTTAATAAACTCATTTCCTTTTTCCAGAAGATACAAAATTACAAACTATAACATGTATATTACAATGAATTAATGAACACTCGTCGTGTTTGAATATACACAGCAGCGAGATGAGGAGGAGGAGGGGGTGAGGCACACAAAACTAAGGTATAGATATTCATACATAAAAGCCAAGATAAAGAGAGGTATCAAAATCCATAAAGGTGGATGATGCTCATCTCTTGAGGAAGTTCAGGTATTTAATGGAACCGGCAAAGACTAAAACGAATAAGATGACCCAACCGATGTGACCGAAGACGGCTGGTACCACAAAGTCATGCCTGAAACCCATATTTTCTTCAAGGTAGGCATTTAATGCTTGCTCGCCTTGACCAGGTATACGAACTTTTCTGTCCATGTCACCAAACTGCGATGCAAATACACCGTAGATTGTCCATGCAATCGGAGAACCCCAATAGTACCATCTCCACCATACGGGAATCAACTGCATTTCACAACATCCATTTCTATTAATTACAACATCTATCTATTTAGCAAATTACACAGCAAAGTATTGTGTTATATTAATCATCGATGATACAGTAGTATTGAGGAGCAGGGAGGGAGGGAGTGATAATATCTAGAAAATTTGCCTGGGAACAAGAGCATACCGGCCTGGGGATCATGAATCCTGAGAACAAGTTCCAGAAATTGAACAAGAAGGCCATGAGAATGGCGGCGATTTGGAGGCCAGGAGTCAAGGCAACGACCATCATGCCGAACAAGGAGAAGTAGGTGAGGCACATGAAGATGAAGTAGTAGAAATATAAGACCTTGCCAACCTCCCATTGGAATCCGATCATTGCGTAAATTATAAGAGCGTACACTATGCTTTGAAACACCGTGTAAATCATCTCAATAGCTACCTGTAAATGTAATTACCGAAATCTTAATTTTCCATTCACGATCAAGCCACTTTATCTGATCTGAATTAATCTCTCACCTGCGCTATCGCGTAGGGCAGTTCAGAATACATTCCCGCCGCTCTTTCTCGATAGAAAACAGTTCTTTCGATCGAAACAACTGGCTGCACAGCAGAGCAATTGGAGGCGCCGAGGAAGAGAATAGCTGCATATATTGCTCCGAGTAAATTATTTAGATCTTGTTGTTCTCCCCTGCACATAAAGCATAAGCGAAATGGTTAAGGGGATTCAAATCAAGGAACAACGGAAATTGACCTGGATTTTCTTGCGTTGTTCTACTTACAGTTTGTCCCCCTTGTCCCAAAATATTACTCCGAACACAAGACCGATGGAAATTGCCATGGCGAATCGGATGACATTAAATTCAGAGTTCCTCCAGTAGGACCAATGTTGTTTCCAGAAACAAGCCACGCATTGAACGATGAAATTCTGAGAGTACTTGGTAGGGAAATATAGATCCTCAGAACCCGGTGCTGGCGTGCTTAACTGCTTTATAAGCTCTTGATTTCGCCTGACAAAAATTTTCATGGCACTCATAGTTGAGATTATATTCAAAACAATAAAGATTAATGTAATTCGATGAATATATACACACTTACCTATAGAGCTCCGAGTTGGCATAAATTTCAGCAAAATCAATACCAAGTTGACTTTCAACTGCTGTTGTGCTAACCTCCAACATCCAAGTAGCAGGATTGTAACCATCTTTAATCTTTGGAACACCTGGAACAGCCTGTTAAAAGCTCTGTTAATTAGCCCAAGTTCTATTTACGAACAAGCTCAATCACATAACTAACACTTATGCAATATACTGTTAGTTTAGCAATTGAAAGTGAAGTACCTCAAAATACTCGACAAGCTTGTGAGAATGCTGACCGAGAGGTCCAGCGTAAGTCACCAGTCCTCCTCTTTTCAACAAAAAGAGCTGCAAGGTGAAACACACAGCACAAAATGAATATGGATAGGCTTACTTTTTTTGTCTACATTATACAGGAGAACCCCTATATATATATCATCAATACCTCATCAAAAGCTTCAAAAATGTCAATGCTTGGTTGATGAATGGTGCAAACAACAGTTCTTCCTGTATCGACTGTGTTCCTCACAGTTCTCATAACAATTGCAGCTGCTCTAGCATCAAGTCCTGAAGTGGGTTCATCCATAAAGATGATTGAAGGGTTTGCAACTAATTCCACTGCAATGGTCAACCTTTTCCTTTGCTCAGTAGAAAGACCATTCACGCCAGGAAGCCCTACTAAAGCGTTTCTTATGTTGTTCAGTTCAACTAGCTCCATAACTTCCTCCACAAACATCTATTCCAAAAGTGAAAACGCTACAGTCAGATCTCACAAATTATCAGTGATGGTTATCAAAAGTGATCAAACAGTGTGCTGAACTTAAGATCATGGCCAAATGAACAACTAAAGTACCTTGCGTGTTTCCTCGTTAACATCTGAGGAAAGGCGAAGCCAGGCAGAATACAGAAGAGATTCATAGACTGTAACATATGGAGAATGAATGTCATTCTGTTCACAGTAGCCACTAATTCGAGCAAATGTTGCTTGGTTCTTAGGATAACCAGAGATACTTATGTCTCCCTCAATATATCCTCCTGTCTTTCTTCCTGCTAATACATCCATCAAGGTGGTCTTGCCGGCGCCACTCACTCCGACAAGTGCCGTTAAAACTCCTGGCCTAAATGCACCACTCACATCTTTCAACAAATGCAACCTGCTCTCTTCAACTCCTTGGCTCTTCATTTCCTGAAAACAAAAACACATTTCTTAAGCTTCAAGTGAAGAACATACATATCGATCAAGCAGCATAAATATTTGTTCAATATTTAGAAACATATAAACTTAGTTATGGAACAAAAACACAATGAGCATGTTTGCCTCTGGCATACTTCCTAGTAGAACTCATTTCTGACATGCTTATGTATTATCTAGACCAAGTCCATCTATAAAACTCTCAGTGATACGTCACAATCAGTAGATTTTATGTTGCTTGCAAATGAAAAGCATCTAGATGTCATAGCTTAAGATATTTATCGGAAAAATATAACACTTACTGCAGGCATATCCACGTAATAGTTGACATGGTTGAAAGTTAGTGAAAGAGGCTGGAAGGGCAAAACCATTCCTCTTTTGCTTTGACCATTCGTGGCAGAACCGTTGGAGCTCCTATTTCTCTCTTGCATCTCCATACCAAGTGAAGTTGATGCTAATTGTTGTGGAGAAACACTCTCAGTCTCATCATCTTCAGAAATCATAGGTTTATTACTGCCCAATGCTGAAAGTGGTTCACGGAGGAAGAAAGATTAGAAAAACCTTGACATACTTGCCTTATTCTATTAAACAAAACTAGATGAATTATTTTTTTTTTTGCGTAATAGTAAATTACTCACGATCTAGAAATGTGAGTGCTAGAACGAAGAGCACATTGAATAGAACAGTAAATCCAAATAGTGCCCCAATACTTATCCAAAACCATGATTCTGTCATAAACAATCCTCGAGAGTCGAGAAGTGACTTCCCAACTGTGGCTTCACTTGTGTTGTTTGCAGGCTGTTACAAAAATGTAATTTCAATTAGGCATTAATATTAGAGTACCAATGGAGTATTAAATCTATAGAAGTATTCATAGGAGAACTTACAGTGCTCCATCTAGAATCGAGAAACTCATTTATAGCAATAGCATTTTGCCCATACATCATAGGAGAGATGTAGTAACCCCAAATCAGCCAATTCGGTATGTCATCTGTTCACCAAGAGGATGAAACATTTTTCACCATTTTAGATTCTAGTTGACCCATTATTAGGTTTCAACATTTTACTACAATTTCAAAAGCTTCCTTGAACTTGTATGAAAAGAAATAATTCTAACCTTTTGAGATGATGTAACCTCCAAGAACAAACACAAGTAATAGAGCAAACATTCCAAATGTGTTTGCAATAACCTGTGTTCTACTGGCCCCTCCAATGAAACGGAAAAGAGAAAGAGCCATTTGATGTATTCCAATGAATGTTAGTAACTGTTTGAAAAATCTGCAATAAAATTGGAAGTAAATCAACATTCAAGTCATTACAAGTAGTGAATCTTCATTTAGTAGTTTTGAATTGAGCTCTGACCTGCTTGCAGCAGGAGCAAACCCCATTGTATAATATGTAAGAACGATCCATATCACAGATTCTCCAATGGAGAGAGGAATTCTGAGGACGGCGATAGGAAGAGAAAATGCCCAACCAGGGAAAAACAGAAAATCTCTTTGTTTGAAGAAAACGGGTAATCTGTCAACTGTCATAGCTAACTCAGCAAACCCATTGAACATGACGTTCATTAGACCGAAAAATAATGCTCCCCAGAACTTTGCCCCATCTGCCATTTCACCAGTATGCATTTCGGTTCTAAAGAAAACGGTGAAGCCAACCGTACCGAGGACTGTTAACTGTACTGTTTTAAATATGTAAAGAAATCCTTTACGCTTTGTAAGCAGCCATTCCCTTGAAAAGCATGCCTTGAATAAGTCCATGTTTGGAAGACCATACCTTTCCTTCACCAAAGCTGCAGGATGGGTTTTGGCCTTATCATAAGGGGTTTTAAGCTCTTCTACTTGTTGTCTGCCAATGGAGAAAGACTTGAATGCCTGAGCAAATTCTGAAACTGAGACGTATCTGTAAGGTTGATTCCTTCTGAACCAATATTGTTCTTGGTCCTTCTTGGAGGTCACTTCTTGAAGAAAATCTGCAACACCTTTTCTTTCAGGACATTTGAATCCCATATACTCGAAAAACTCGACAACATTTTCCCGTGGACCTTGATACGCAATCTGACCATCTGAGAGTAGAATCACATCATCGAAAAGGTCAAATGTCTCAGGTGCTGGTTGCAACAGAGATATGACCATAGTTACGTCCATTATATGAACCATCTGCCTCATGAACTTCACTATCTGAAAAGTGGTAGAACTGTCTAGCCCTGTTGATATCTCATCCATGAAAAATGCTTTTGCTGGTCCAACCAACATTTCTCCTGCATTAAAATTACCCAGATTCAAGTCAGAACGGTAGTAGAACATTAAATTGTGAAACCCCATTATCTACTAGTAACTTTTGTTACAAGTTTCATACCGGTAGTCACACGCTTCTTTTGTCCACCAGAAATACCCCTGGTCATTTGATCTCCAACCATGATATCAGCACAGATATCTAAACCTATAATCTGTTTGATGATGTGAAAAAGTTAGTCCTATGAACTAATTATCAAAACCAAGCCTCATGAACAGAAATATACCTTAAGAACATAGTCTGTAATCAAGCTAGTTTCTTGGCCAGCCATAGATACGGCCTTCATGAAGGCATCTACCTCGGCGTCAGGTTTGATGCCGGCTTCTTTCTCTCTTCTGGACAACTCTGCGAGCAAATCGTACCTGGTTCCAACTCCAAGACAACGGCCGGAGAAATCTAATGTCTCTCTTACTGTCATCTCCCCGTGATGAAGATCATGTTGACTGATATAAGCACTTGTTCTCTGAGGAATAAATTCTCTAAACTCATGACCACAATAGGTGATTCTCCCAGTCATCTGTTTATGAGATTCATTTGCCGTCACGTATAAGATAAATTTAATCAAAAGGATCTAAAGCGCATATCAAAATATTTCTAGGGACAGCAGAGACACCTAGAAAACATACCTTTAGATCCTTATCAAGCTTCCCCGCGAGTGCCCGTAAGAAAGTTGTTTTTCCAGCACCAGGAGGTCCAAGAAGCAAAGTCAGCCTGCAAAAGAAGGGATAAGTTATTGAAATCTACAAAGTAAAGTCTCACAGAATTGTAAGTATAGTTCCAGGAGGAATAGTTTTCTTCATTTTCAGAAGATTCACCTTGATGGTTTCAGTATACCGCTCACATCGTTAAGTATCTTGATGACTCTTTTCTTTGATGGGAAGAGTCCTACTGTTCCTATAATCCCCTGTTATTCAGAAGCAGGATTTAGAGCATAAAATCCTTGAAATGGAAAGTCAAAGGGAAAGATATAATAAGAAGCATAAGAAGCGGTTTATTTTTAAGCACCTCGAGTGCGTTCATGGTGGAATTTATAAGAGTTGGAAGTGCTCTGCTCCCAAGATAAGCCTCTCCTTCTATAGACAGATGTTCATATCTGACTTCAATTTTGGGAATCTCTATTCCCACCCTGTTTTCACCGTGAACAAATAACTCTTGATCTTTGTTTACGTAGGAAACAGAAAAGAAAGAGACTAACACAATTCATTGGCATCTCTCAAGCATCTAAAACAAGCTTCGAAGAAAAATGATTATACTAATATGAAGAATGAGGTGGATAATTTGCTTACATGTCGATTCTGTTCCTGAGCCTTTTGAGGAACTTCTCATTGTCTTCTTCAACAACCTTGAGGACGTTTTCCATCAAGAGTTTCTTGTCTCGAGGGCCAAGTCTTGTGACATCAATTTCATCATGGGTCACTCTGCCACTTTCAGTGAGCTGCTTCAGCATCCCCTTCCTCAGTCTGTCATAAGTTGGCAGCCTCTCGATGGCAGCCCACATCAACTCGTCTTCATCGTCCTCCTCCCTGCCGGATTCCCGCTGGAATGCGCTTGGTTCATTCCAAATCTCTCTGACGCTGCCGGACCGCCAGCTTCTGCTGCTGGACTGCCTCGACACGTTCCCTCCTGTCAAGGCAGCAGCCATCTTTGCTCAAAGGTCGAAGAAGCTAAGCTTTCAACTATTACAGAACCAGAAAAAAACCAGAGGAGGAACTTGAATTTGTTAAGAAAGAAGTTTTTTTTTTTTTATGTGAAGGGGTCAGTGAGAGAGGTTTGGGAGGGAGAAGTTAAATTGGAAGGAATGGTGTCTCTCAGTCCTCTGGTATTTATGGCTCCTCAGGATCCGGTTCTTTGGTCAAACATGATGCTGGGTTGGACATGTTCAAGCAACCGGCATTAAAAAAATGATTTAAGTATTTTTTTATTATTTGCCTGATTTGAAGTTTAGGGTAAACAATTGCTTGCCCTGTCGCATTTGTTGATGCTCCTTCCCAGTGGTGGCTATTTCATTATACATACGTTGATAGTAGCTTATGAAGATTGAATAGTTCTTATATTCTCGAAGGATGCATGGGCATTAATTTCACTGTCCATATTTTAATGTTCTTCCTCATTTAACGATGCCTCAAATGTTTTCCTTCTTTTTTGTAAAAGTACCTTTGCTCTTTATTAATATCACATCGGAGATATAAATTTTCCGTTAATATTCCAATAATGAGTTGTCATGAATTTTCCGATGACTGGCCGCGATGAATAGAATTTTATTCGTTTGAATTCCTGTTAGTTGCACAAGATGTTTCTTTGTTTACTTTGACCAGCGACCAATAATAATAATAAATAATAATAATACGTTCACTGTGTTCCGTGATCGAATAGGTGCGTTGCGTGAACTATTTTGACCGATAATAAGAATTAAACTTATTTAATTTGCCAATAAACTTTGGCGGAAATGAATTAAGTATTAAGTACTAATAAAGTTGCATTTTCTCACAAATGTTTATTATAAATTCAGAAATACATGAAAAAGGGAGATCGCCGAAAGAACACAGCTGTCCAAAAATAAATAAGTGAATCTGGGAGTTTGATTTCCAGCCCAAACGAACGAGAGAGAGAGAGAGAGAGAGAGAGAGAGAGTCCGTAAATCTTATTATCTATATATTATATATTAATGAGAAATGAAGGGTGCGCGCGTTTTTCCTTGGTTCCGGAAGGAGATGAAGGAAATGTGTAATAAAGAAACAGGAAAATAGAGAGGAGAGAGTATGGGGGTTTTAATCTCATGGTTTCCAGAAGACAGAAAAGGACAAAAAATAGCTAATTTCGAGCATGGTTAGAAGTCGAATTGTAAAATTTAGTTTTCGACAAATAACTTTAACGGATTCCGAAATAAAATTTGAATTTTAAAAGGTAATTGTGTTTAGAAATTTATTGACTTTAACAGAGTTTGAAATAAAAAGAAAGTAAAAAAGATGAAAGAGAAATAAAGAAAAAAAAAGAGGAAATATAAAATTTATCATAAAAGAGACTGTGATTTGATAAAAAAATAGTTTTTCCAAACTATGTTTTAAAAAAAATGTAAGTACTTTGATAAAATCTAAATTTTGAAACAAAATATAGATTTTAAAACGTGACCCAGAACTCTTAATCACCATTAGGTCCTCAAAAGAATCTCGGCTGTATATAGACTAAGAATTACCATTGAAAACTCAATTGTTTTTTTATTCGGAATTACAATTTATATATCCATAATTTTCTGAACCAATATTTAAAATTTTTTTGTCGGGAAACTTAAGCATCATTGAATCAATCTTTCTCTCGAGAGCGAGCCAACATTGTTGGAAAAGATGAAGATGAAAATTAAAGGAAGGAAAAATCATAGCATTTTTTTTTTGCCAAAAAAATCATAGCATTTGAATATTCTTCAAATGAATGGAGAAAGTTGATGGTCACGGTGGCTCCCTAACAATATGAGACTCCCTTAATCTGGTCATCCCGTGAGACTTGAGAATCTTCAACCATTTAAGCATGTGTGTTTAAGAATCCGTTGAGAGAACGGTTTTACGGATTTTAAAATAAGTATGTAAAATGAATTTATCTTAACTTACATGCAACGAATGTGTTACGAAACAAGAAAATTGTTTGAGGTTTTTAACTACTTATTTCTTTTACCATGTGATTGGGGTTTTTAACTACTGCTTATAAGTGAACAACCCAATAAATACATACCCAACCGTAGTGGTGGAGCCAGGACCTTGGAGCGGTGGGGCAACTTTTTTATTTGCAAGCAATTGACAACAAATTTGTTAGTATAAATAATTTGAGTGGGTTCAAATCTCAAATATCAGTGGGTGCAAAATAAAAATCTAATAGTTATTTACATATAACTTAAAATTTTCAATAGGGACATTTGCCCACACTTAAAACTATGTAGCTCCGCGACTGCCCAGCCGAGCTCATTGGCATTCTAGAAGAGGGATTAAAATTTTGTTGGGACTAAGGCTATATAGGACAGTCTAGACGTACATGAATTCACAAAAAAAAAAATAATATCGTAGCTATAGTTTAGATGATTTGTTTGTCATGATTCATATATTTAGCATACTTATGAAAGATTTGAACTTTTTTTAATCTCACAGCTGAAAGAGATTTAAAGAATAAAACTGAAATGATACAGAGGAGATTAACATGACAAGGATAATATGCTTGTTTGACAAAATATTGAGAAGTGTCAAAAGCACGTTTAACAATATTTTTCTGTGTAACGAGATAATCTCCTTTACATATTTACTTCGACTTGTGTAAAAGTACTTCTCTACCGTGTTTTTAAACGGATGATATATATATATATATGCGCGCGCGCCGATCAAGAAAAGGTTAACTCATGATGCAGGAAAGTTTATGAAATAAATGTTGATATTTTTAAGTTCTGTCTAGGAGATTGGGAAAATATCCTTTATTAAGAATTTATTAACGGAAAAAAATCTAAATTAGTGTGCGCATACTCTATGCATATAAAATTTACATAGTTGTACTTTCAATACATAAAAATTCAGTAGATTCGTTTTGCCATTAAAGGCTTTTTTTTCAATCTCTACCCCCACACGTACGCCTGAAAATATATTATATTTTAAGAATTTAGATTTAACATATGCCTTGCACAGTCAACAAAATTTGACCATGTTGCCCCGTGTATGAGTCTGAACTTTGAACTTTGAATATAATTAGAAATAAATAAAAAAAATACAACTCACAATGGCAGGAGTGGGACTTTTCAATGAATCATCAATATATACTATAATACCTCTCCACCATTTCACTATTCACAAGCACTCACCGCCTCCCTTCCAAACAAAAAAACGTCCTTGGGCTCTGTTCCTGTTTACAGCTTGCTTGAAATTTGTACACGCGGAAACTTTTCAATTTCAAATCTCCCGCCTCAAATTTCAAACACCTCTTTCACTCTGCCCAAGAGGTCTAGACACGTCTCTCATTCGGTCATTCCACAAGCTCCATCCCTCTCACATTTCCAGCCCACACCGTCTCTGCGAGATACCCATTCACATTCCATATGATCTTCCCTTTCGATGATTGAGCGCTCTTGATGTTTCCTTTGCAAGTTCCTCCTCGACCCCTCTGCCACCAGCCGACAATGCCACGGCGTTGTCATAACCAGTCGAGGCAACTCTTCCCTTTGTGTCCAAGAATGAGGATCCACGGTAGGATGGCAACAAAAATTCTCCGCCGAAGCTGTCTGGTTTTCCTGAGGCCACCAGCTGCTTGATGGTGAAGAGGAAGGGCACGTGCTCACCTCCCGGAAGTTGAACCGTGACGGCAGCGTAATCGATTCCGTCTTTCTCCTCGAACTTCACATTCGCATCAGGTGAGACTTCGAAGGGTCCTTCAATCTCGTCAAGAGCGGCGAAAAGAGGGGTTGTTCAAGTCACTGCTATGCATTTCCCCTCTCGGATCTGGTTCTTCCTTTCAACCTGGCTTTATCTCCAGCAATATTCGGTTGCAGAAGGGGGATCTAGATCTGCGACGTCTAAGACAGATTGCTAGACAAAATGAGCTTCAGGCGAATTCCGTGATTCGGTAGGTACTAACTTCCATTTGTATTCTGAAATTCTGAAATTGACAAGTTTTCAAATTTTGAAGTATTTGTCATCTCGTGGGTCAACATGCAGGAGCAAGCTACAAGTTCTATTGCCGCTAGCTCTCTACGTTCGAGCAGTGAAAAATCTTCAAGTTCTGCTCTCCAAGTTACGGTAAAAGAATGTCAAATTCTTTTATGAATGGCTTTTTGTCCCGGTCAAGCTTTTCCCATATCCTATGTTTTATTGCAAGTATATCCGCAATTTCAAGGACGAGTTCTCATTTACCAAGAATCGTCTTTTCCCAGTTTTGAATACAGATACCGTATTTTAATTGATCTCTGAAGCATATTCTCAATTCAGTTTGATCAATCTTCTCCAGCATCACTCATTAAAGTGGGCTAATTATCCAACACATCTGGCTTAATTGGAATTTTGATGAATGTACTCCCTTTTGTTAGTTTCTTACTGTCTTGCAAAGTGTTTGTCGGGTCTTCATTTATGAGAAAGAACTTGAAGGCAAGCGAATAGCTATACGTAAAAAAATGAGGAGCTCAGCTTACGTGACTAAGGTTTACGCTTAGTTTACATCGGTTTAAAGCTTTGGGTTGATTAATTAAAGTGTTTTTTATTCCCCCCAAAAAGAGATGTTTGTCTAGGAGGGATGGTTATGCTAATGTTAGAATAATTCAGGGGTGTTTTTCATTGTTCTATTTCCTGTGATCAGAGCTTATGCCATGCATTCCCTGTGATCCGCATCCAATATGGTTTTCATTATCGTTATCCTTTTTTTGGGGTAAAATCCACTGTCCTCATCTCTGTTATATTAGAGTTCTGGATTTCAAACTTGGACCTTCCTGATTTACCTTGTAACACAACTGTTACTGAATTTCTCTACTTTTGTTTCCTTCTTTTCCAGAAACACCGGAATACTTCAAAATCCTCTTTGCAGAGCTGTGTTAGAGGTCTTTCAGGGAAAAATGCTTCTAATTCTTTGCGCAGTCAGCGTTCCATAAATAAAAATGGCAGAGATTCACATGCCATGCTGCAATCCCATCTTCCAAGGATGGAGGAGAATTTTGTACATAACTCTACAAATTCTATGTCTGGGTCAAAGGAGGAATAGTGCACATGTCACCTTAATACAAACGTGGTTAAATATGACACTCAGAGTCAGAAGTCACATGCTCATGATTCTAGTGGTGCACACGAAGTTATTGAGAAATTACCCCCAAAACAGCAAGCCTGAAGTGATCCAAAAATTAAATGGGGTGATCTAGAAGATGATAGCTTCCAATTGCCTCATGAAAACTTGAGTGGATCTGGAATTAAGGTTGGTACTATTGGAGATGATAACATGCTTAACTGTAGAAAGACTGACACTGTTTTTGATGCAGCCCTTTCCGATCCCTTTCATGCCAAAGATAACATTCGTGTGGCCAAGGTTGTTGATTCAAACATGACTTCTAATCAGATTCCTTCATTGGAGAGTAAGGATGATATTTCTGTGGAGAATGGTATAGAAGTTAAAGATACATCTTCGGAAGGAATTCCACCATTGAATGAAAAGGAATCAATCAAGCGGTACCTTGAACTCCATGAGTGAAAATGGTGCTGGCATCAAAATAATAACTGATAATGGCATAGACAATGATGTTGGAATTATTAAAATGCCCCAAACAAACTGCAATTTAGTTAGTGCATTTACTGACCACAAAGTTATGGAAAGTGACGCTCTTAGCCACAAAGTTATGGACCAGATACAAGGGCATGAAAGCTCACTTGCAGTTGCTGAAACGGTGACCCTTGCATCTTGAATTTGTTTTCTTGTATCTGATAAAAATTTTAAATATAAGAAAGAAAATATTTTTCTTCAGAATGCTTAGTAGGCCAACAGTCTTGATTTTTACATTATGGAAATATCAAGCTGGTTGTACTTGTACTCTCTTATGTTTTGAGTGATATATTTTGATTATTCCAACCAATGTTTTGAAAACTGGACCGGACCGGCCGGTTCGGACCGGAAACCGGCGAACCGGCCACTGGTCCGGTCCGGTTGAGGCATTGACCCCGGGTTGGGGTCAACCCGGGGTTGACCCGGCCAACCCGAGGGTGACCCGGTCAACCCGCCCGGTTGGGTGGGTTGACCCGGTCAGCATTTTTTTTATTTTTTTTACTTTTTTATTAGGATGAAGGTGGAGTTCTTGAATTAGAGTGGGATATGAGTAATAGAAGTAAAATAGTATGAAACACAGGCTTGAGGGATTATAATTTTCTTCATCATTGGAAGACATATATACATCTGAGAGAAAATATGGAGTCTTAAGATGAATGAAGACAGCAGGATCAATTATAGTGTAAGTTGAAGGATAAACCTATATACACTATAGAAGAATACAAGTTGATATTTTCCCACCTAACCTTCTATACTTTCATTTTATTGCATGTTGATTGTTCTTATCCCATTTGTAGAATACATGAAGAAGAACATTTTGGTGTTTGATGGACAAAAGCAAAATGTGAGAAGAAAAAATAAAATATCCCCTTACCATATATATTTTGAAATTTTGAAACAATAAATAATGTTGGATAATAGATAATCTATA
>JANTPZ010003398.1:0-15832 GCA_025593235.1 Vachellia pachyceras
GATGCTAGGTTTGAAACCTAGGTTTCACAGATTCCGAGGTAAAACCTAGGTTTTGAAATGTGATTTATGTTTGGAAAGTTATAGCTTTTACAGATTTCGAGGTAAAAAAGTAAGAAAAAGTGGGTATGAAAGAGGAAAGTAAGAAAGAGAAAGAGAGAAAAAGTAAGAAAGAGGAAAGTAAGAAAGAGTAGTAAAAAGAGAGTATGAAAGAGAAAACCTAGGTTTCAAACCTAGGTTTTGAAACCTAGGTTTCAAAACCTTGAAACCAAACCAACCCTTAGGCCATGTCCAACTGTATATAAGAACATGGCTACCTTTTCTTCAATTCCCGCATACTTGCTCCTCTTTAAGCCATGTTCCATCAATTTATTGCACAGGAGATAAAAGATAGGTTTTTCAACACAAAAGTTCTCTGGACATACTGTATCATTTCTCATCAGAACATCTTGAACCACATTTCTCCTGTTTGGGAACTTGTTCTACATGGTTCCTTACAAATGTAAGGGGTGATATATTGACTCATTAGCGCCGCAACCTCCTCATCCTCTGTCATGTCTTCATGCAATAGTTCAAGAAGGCCTCGCATGCGAGCATTGGATGCCTCAGTCTTGTCATCGTTCGAATTATACTCATCATTCGAATGATACTCATCGCTTGAGTTAGGTGTATTGTGTGAAGTTGCCATCTGTTTATTCAACCTATGAAATGGCATCATACATTAAACATAATATAGCAAAGTTCAACCTATAAAATGGCACCATAAACATTAAACATATATAACATAGTGTCAGGAAAGTTAAACATAGTTAAACATCACATAATGACAGTGTCAGGAAAGTTATGCATCACATGAAAACTAACACCACAAATGTAAAAACGAGTTCACAAGGGTCGATACATCCACACGCACAAATGAACAAGTTAACGCTTCGGGGGTATTTGAAGGTGGGGTGCATTGTACGCATGCAACCGTAACCAGTCTAATAAAAGCTCCTCATTCTATTTAAGCGCTGCATACATATCCCGACACGTGCTATGCATCATCATATTCACGCACCGTAGCCGAAAGTCAGGGTCACATGCAATAGCTGCAATTGTACACAACTCTTGTACAGCTTCAGTCATTGGTGGAGTTTCATTGCGTTCACTAGGTTCGTTGCGATGCACCATATCTTTCAAGGCTGCTGTTCTCCCCTCAGATGCTACTGCTATTCTACTAATGCCATCGACTACAACTTGCGAGGTAGCCTTTTTTGACCTTTTACTTCATGCTGAAGTTTGGCCTATCTTTCTTTTCCCACGGCCTGTTGAATGAGTAGCAGTGCTATTTGTTTGCATCGTCATACCATCGAGGTCAGCTATTACACCGCAGCTACGGGCAGGATCTGAACCGAATGACTTATCCTCACTATCACCAGATCCTTCGTTGTGCTCATCTACTGGCGCTTCCATCTGGGGTCAGTACACATCATCCGCATCAATACCCTCGTCCTCTACTGGTATTGCTGATGGTGCGAGTGCATGATCGCCTGAGGCTAGGACATCCTTGAATATTATCCGTAACTCATTAACAAACCTGCACCCAGTGTACCGAAAAGCTGCGATTTACGGCTTCTCCTGCAGCAATAGAAGATGGCATCGTATGAGAGGGAAGAAAATTGAACAATTGTAAATGCAAAACGTAAGCTACTGTAATTGGTACCCGAATTCTCCTTTCCCACCAGTCATCATCTGCCAGGATCTTATTCTTGATAGGGTCAAAAGCAATGCATGTAGCTTTTGAAAGTAGAGATTCCCAATTGTTCCACTCTTTCCTCAGACAATCATACATATTCTTCAACTGTTTCTGGGAGTAACCTCTTTTTGTGATATCGTTAAATGTTTTTAGTATGATCTTCCACGAATCCGGTTTAAATGAGGTTCCTTGACGTTGTTTTTTATATACTTGATCCACACATGCCTCAAGAAACACTTTTGTGGTAGTATAATCCCACGATGCTTTACCTCTACTGTTGCTCATTTTGCTACGAACACATTGTAAGACATGTATGCATTATAACATAAGAACTAAAACAAAACAGTCATGCTTCTCATTATTTGAATCATCCAAACAGTCATGCTTCTGATTAAGATTCTGATTAAGCTATATTTTGAAGTCTACTGATGAAAGAGGAGAAAAGGGGCAAGTATTTGAAAGCAATTGTTATGATTAATTATGATAGCTGCTGGCACCAATTGGAACAAAAAAATCCTTGCTTGAAAAATGGCTTTGTTTTCTGGTTTGGAAGAAAATAAAAGAAGCCCAAGAGATAAGATCAATTGTTGGTATTGAGGAAAGAAAGCTGTGTCAGGATGGCAGGATAAGGGAGGCTAATAAACTCTTGAATGAGACGAGTGAGAGAAAAATTCAGCCTGATAATGTCACATGTAACACATTGATTAATGCTTACTGCAAGATAGGAGATATGAAATCTGCGTTGAAATTTAAGAACAAGATGTCTACACAAGTTATTTAATCAAGTGTCTACAATATACAGGGCCTTAATTAGAAGGTTATGCAATCCAGTCTCTGTTGTTTGGTCATATAATCCTTGATTTGTATTATGGTTCCTTTATACTGTGATTTTGAATATTGTATACAAAAGAGACAGTTTCTTGAGGAGTATAGATGCGTTATATGAATACAAACATGTCAAACTATCTTGTTCTTGATTTCGTGAATTCCATTCCCTCCCAGCTTTTGAGATATTTCATGGTTTTGATATTTTCCACTGAATTTTCTGCTCAAGACTTATTTAACTTTGCATTAATACTTTATACAAATCTGGGTCACTATCATAATGCATAAGAGATATGTGGGACATGACTATTTCTTGGCATTTTTGGTGACACTGGGCTGCTCAATATTCATCCTATATCCTGTAAGTATTTTATCTTTGGTCCTTAAGTTTCTTTCTTTTTTTTGCCCTCTTCGTGCTGTCTGCATTTGGTTGATTTCTATCAATGAATCAACAATGAACGCCCCTATATGGCTATATGCACCCAAAATTACATGAATGGAAGTCAAGTGCAGTGTCATATGTAGTCATCAAACACAAAAATTCAGGCACCAACCACAAATACAGCAGATTCGGAATTTAAAAAAGGTAGAGAAGCAAAGTAGGAGTATCAATAACATCAAGCAAGTTACAACAGATCTCAGTGGAGAAAGAGCAAGAGAAGGTGAGATGAAGGGGGCAAGGGTCTCGTACCTTTCAGAGAATCAGTGAGCTTAGCGTGAACAAACAGGGGTGGCCTTTGGATTATTTATAGGCGATATGTGGACAAAGCAAGATCTGAGCTCATTTCTATTGCCATTTTCATGTTTTGTAAAATAACGAGGGGAAATTACCTACCAACGCGAGCTCTTCCAACGACCACAAGGTGACAACTACGGGACCTGCCAACACAAATCTTGCTTCTGCCAACCAGATCGAGCTCCTCAAATCGCACAATCACGCCTTCCTTGCAGGACACGAACGAAATCTTTGACTGAATGCTGGATGTTGCAAATGCAGGTTAATCGCACAAACAGGCCTGCTTCAGACGAAAATGGTGAGGTGCATGTGATGGAATGGTTAGGTGAGTAAATGCATGCAACGGTCGACTTAAATGCAGGTTTTGGGAATCTCTGTACAATGCACGGGAATCTTTGTGCTCTGAACGGGAATCTCTGAGCTCTTCGCAGTCGTTAGGTAGACAAGCGCAGCGCACAGTAGAGGAGAAACTCCACTTTCAAGCTTGTCGGCAAAAGCAGCTTCTGCCCACAAGCACCTTCCAGCCATGAGCGATGCCAAACGGACCGAAGAAGTGAACAGGACAGTAATCGGGCTTAATGACACTGTGCAACTAACTTGTGGGCATCAGAACGCGTCTCCAAACAGGCCCAATGTTCCCCTGGATTCTGGGTTTGTTATTGCAGAAGCAGGAAATTTTTTGGCTGAATTACTCTGTTAATATTTTTCTTTCCAACCAGCATGGACATAAGTGTAAATTAATGCATGATATCACGGGACCATTACCATCTCCCCTAAAATAGTTCTCATGAGGGTGCGCAGCGTTCTGTTATATATGTCCAGCAACCCTCCCGAACCTCTCCGATATGGGATATGACATTGAGCACTAATATGTTTTTGGGAAATTATTAGTAGGGAAAATGACAAAAAAATATTTGTAAATTGCAAAACCCAAATCAGGCATTTCCTATAAAATGAATTGGAATTTTTTACTAAATGATTAATACCTTATTTCAATAATAGAGAACAAACATTATCGGTATTCTATTTTATCATTTTCACCTACTATTAAAAACATACGAAGAGACAGGCGCTTATTGGTAAGAAAATCTCTTGAGAATATTGGGTCCGTTTGGGAAAGCGGTAGAGAAGTATTTTTACGTAAGTTGAGGTACATATATGGAGGAGATTGTGTCGTTTTACAGAAAAATAATGTTGAATGTACTTTTGGATGAGAGTTAAGTGTTTCCAAACAATCACCTTATTTTTCCTATATTATTCCATTTAACTCACTTGACATTTTAATTGAAAATCGGGAAAGAAATAAGGAAAGAAATTGTTAGGGGCACCGTCGTTGTAATTCAACACTCATTCATTGGAAATTGATTGTCCTCGATCCCAAAATTTTGGCCGCAGAGGCAGAGGGATGCGGTGCGACTGTGTGGTGCTTCACGAGAGAAGATTGTATTTGTAGGTGTGGGTCACTGACAAATTCTTGCCGCCGACATGGACGAGCTTCCTCCGCACAAGATTGCAATCTCAGGCCCAACCCTGGCCTCCATCATCCAACGCTTCTCCACCTCTCCCGGTGCCGTCGACGGCCTCCTCTTCGGCCACGTCACCTACGTCACACCTTCCACACTCTCCGACGAATCCGCCTCCGGATCCTCCACCCTTGTCGCCACTATCACCGGTTTCCTCTGCTCCGGCACCATCAATAGCTTTTATGACTCCACCGGTGCCGTCCAACTTCACTCACTTCGCCGCCTTCGCACTGACCCTGTTTTCAACGGCCACTCCTCCCTCATTGGTTGGTTCTCCGGTCGCCGTAAAACATATCTCCGGCCATCAATGCGAGAATTCGCTGTCACCGCCTCCCTTTCTTCCATGACGCAGTTCGCTTTTCCTGTCAAGAATGCTCCGGGGTCTACCAGTTTTAACCCTTGTGTGTTTCTACTATTAGCATCGCCGTTATCGGACCAATCCATCCATACTCATGAGTACCGTGCTTACCAATTTCGCGGATTTACCGAGTCTTTCGACCCTAAATCAATGGATATTGTTAACATTGGGCCTGCGTTTCGCGGGCATTATGGTTCTTTTAGCCCTAATGCGCCCTTCCCATCATTGGCTTGCGATTTTCGGAACTCTCTGATGACTGAGGACCAGGATGGAAGGAGTTTGAATCAAAAGAAGAAGCTTTCTAAGGATCAGAAAGAGCTGGATATGTGTGCAGATGGATTTGATGTCGAAAGATTGAAGCGATTGGTGGGGTCAGAAGTGACGAATTATACTTCTGGCTTGGAGGATATGTATGAGAAAATGCTTGTTAAAATCGAGAATTTGGCCAGACAAGTTGAAAGGAGTTCCGCTAAGGTTCTTGAGCAGGTAGTTTTGTTGTAACTGCAGAACAATTCTATACAGCAATGTTCCAAATGCTCTGGGTTTTAAATTATGCAAATTGCATGCCGGCTTCCTCATTATTATACCGAACCTAATACATTCAGTTTTTGGTTTTATTGTTTTAGGAATATAATCATTTGTAACACCACTTATGGAGAGCATATAATTTATCAGCACGGATTAAATTTGCTTCTTTATTTAAATACATAAAAAATTTGACATCTCCATTTCTTGATATCGGTTGGGTCTAATCAAAAGCTGTAAAACATCATATGCAATAACTTGTGAATATGTTTCTTTATCATCTAACAGGAAAACCATAATAGGAGGCTGAGATACAAAATTTTGAAGTCTGCTGTCTCAGAATAACTCTAGATCATTTCTGCCGACCATTTCTTTTTGTGTCAGGTAACTTCATATCTTTGAATTCGAGTTTAAATTTTCAAATGTTAACAATCTTATTTGATGATTGAGCAATTCATCCACTGAAAAATAGAGAGGAGCCTTTTAGTTCATGTTAGCATTGTTATAGTTAGTGAGCTTAGATCCTTTGCATTGATGGAAAGCATTAACCAGACTAATGTTTAAGTTATACGAGAAATATTTTCAGAGACAGTACAATTAGGGATTCAATGATCACCCTAAATTTTGGTTTTTCCCTTTTTTTTGACTTCGCACAATTGATTGATTTTTGCCTTGACAAAACAATTAAATAGGCACATAATAGGTAATAACAATATTCCCATCCAGTTGACAATGTTGTTATCCTGTTCTTTATGTGCCAACTAGCCCATAGAATGTATCCTAGCGTTTTCTTTTTCTCGGAGCATGACTTTGTTAAATGGCTTTGCAAGTAGTGAGTGCTAAATGTGCACAAATTTATATTTATAATTGTTGGGTTGGGATTTTCTAGCATAGTCTGGTGGTTTAATTTGTGTTTTCTCCTCTTTCAGTCCATCCTGGTTAACTGAATAGTTATGAATCCTGCCCGATATATCAAACTTTCTTGAATTTGTTGTTTGGGGCATAGTTGTCTTTTTAATCATTTGTCTCCCCTTGTTTACTTCGCCAAGATAAATTGCCCTTCTTTTGATGCATTGGGTTAATTACCTTGCTTTATTTTGTATGTAGTAATTTCTTAATTTATTGGCCCATTCTTTACCTTGATTTTCTTTTGCATTTTTGCAACTTGATGTTTCAAACTGTTAACTTGATGAGGTCAAAACTATATTCCTTGTTGCTGATGCCCTTCATTAGAGTTTTCTAGATGAATAAGTTGATCGGAAGGCATGTTAATGGTTGACTCGAGATGTGGTCAGGCAGCAAGTAGCCATGTCATTGAAAAGAATGACTGACGTTTTGACATGTCAAATGAAGGTTCAATGTCTATAATGGCGTTGTTCGTTAACTTACAATAGTATGAAAGCTTTCTCTTTCAAGCATATGTATTTTGATGTGTTTAGTTTACCATTGTGAAGATCACCATCAAATTCCATGTGTTGAGCACTTGAAATTACATATTGTTGTATTGCTTTGCTTGACAGGTCTCTGTCAAAATCATGATATGAAAAATTGTTGACATAATATAAATGTGATTGGGCTTTGAACGTGGGGTAATGTTATCATATCGCATGGCAATTATTTCCACAATAAACTTCTCTTGGCTTGTATATTGTTTATGAACCTCTTGCAAAAACCATGATTTATTAGCAAATAGAACGTTCAATTTGCACGGGCGTGCATTATTGCCGTGAAGGCATTGCCAGTCATTTGTGTTAACAAGTTTACATTTTGTGTGGTTTAAAGCAGAGAAGACAAACCGTAAAAACAAGACCTCTTTGCTTGACACGGATTGTTGAAGGTTTCTTCTGGAATCCACTTCACATGTTTGACTGAGTACCTTTTGGTGGAAATGTGGTATATATTGTTCGGGCATTGTTGATGATGTTGTATTTTAAATATTTCGCGACTCCTATGGCTAAAGCGGATAATGGTATAACTGTAATTGTGCAGGGTAGTCGAATTCCGTTCATGTAATTTGCTGTCATCCATATTTTGTATTGACTGGTATTCCCTGTGGTCTCTTTTGCGGGTGTTTGTTTAGCTTACCGCAATTCAAAATTGGGGAGTTATCAGTGTTACATGAATATCTTTTCAGCTTTAGTTGAAATTTGTCGTACTGCCTTCGTGAGGTTGCTTTATAGGTTAAAGTATACTTTTAGTCCTTTATGTTTGCGTCATGTTTCACTTTAGTCCTTTAAGTTTAAAAAGTGCACTTTTAGTCCCTCAAACTTAACGTCGTTAGTCTCTCCTAACGGAAATTGCTGACTCATCAAATTTAACGCTGTCATTTTATATACTTTTTTATTTCACACAATTTAAAATATCAAATTTATTATATTATTAAATTATAATTAAAATGTGAGTATGTTTTGTCAACGTTTTATTACACAATTATCGATTAAATTTGATTAGTCATCATTTTCTGTTAAGAGAAACTAACGGCTTTAAGTTTGAAGGACTAAAAGTGTATTTTTTAAACTTAAAGGACTAAAATGAAATATGGCACAAACATAAATGACTAAAAGTATATTTTAGCCTGCTTTATATGAGAGAAATGCCATGAGAGCAGTATTTTAAATTGTTGCAAGTTTTCAATTTAGCTTGAAATTTATGATGTTCTGATATACCATCAAGTTCTTTATATTCATTATATCAAGTTTTTCAATTACATATGACCATGAGTTATATTTTCTTTTATGTTGATTTATAATTAAATGATAATATTTTAAAAATAAGATATATGGTTGTATGTGATTAGATAATTTAATATAATGGATATAAATATCTTGATTTAAGTATTTTTATGTAGGCATCTTTTCTTGCATGTGTAGCTAGAAATAGTGTAAATGATTAATGCTCCTTGAGTAAACAACTTAGTTTAAAATTTTTATTTTAAATCTATCCTTGGATGGCGGAACTTGAACAGCATATTAATCTTGAACCGGTTTGAGAAAGCTGTCGAAAAGTATTTCTACAGTTTGTGAAATAAATATGTTAAAGATATTATTTTAATTTGCAGAAAAATACTGTTGAACGTGTTTTGATGAGGCTAAACGCTATACTAAACAGGTATTTTATTTGGTGAAATACTAAATAGCAAGTTGACATGGCCCCCTTGGCAGGAGTATTGTATTGATACGTGCAAAATCAGCATCACTTAGAGGAAGAGGCAGCTTCATCCTTCTCCTCTGACAAGTGACTATAGAGTTAAAAATACCTGTAGGGGCGAAATCAAAGACATGGTGTCACAGCTGTTTGCTTAAAACATCTTATCCTTGCATTATCAAGCCCGTTAATATAAAATATTAATAATCTTCACTTGCCATTATATTATCAACATAAGAATAAAAGATAATTCTTTCCCGGCAAATAAAAAATTGGGTGATAGAAACTCAGACTTGTTTATAGTAATGTTTACAAAACTGGCTTTTACTTCATTTGACTTTTCCAAATTAAAATCAGAGTAAAATTCAACTAATGTATTGTCATTTATATTTGGCCAGCTCTTATTTTTTTTTTAAAAAAAAAAATCAGCTTCACAACAACACATTGAAAAGCTAATTTCAAAATTTCAAATTTAAAGAAAAGTTAAAAATCATAAAAAACTGTTCAACTTTAACAAGTAACTTTTGAACAAAAAGTTAATTGTCTCGAAAGCAATGACAAATACGATTTTAAAGCCAAATTGGCATTTTCAGATGAAAAAGTTGGTTTTGACATAGCAAACTATTATACCAAATGCAATCTTACCCGTTGCCATTTGCCCAGCGGGAGAATTGACAGAGCTGGATGGTCTCATTGCCAGCATGACAAGCCAGCAGCAGATAGTTGCGTGGCGTCACCATCCATGCGAATCTCATACACAGTGCTGAGTATATGCACATTACTGATAATGATAACAGATCATTCAACATCACAACACAGCTATTATTATTACTGATAAAGATAACAGATCATTCAACATTACAACACAAGTGTTGTTATGATCATTTTATCAGAAAGCATTTCCCAATTCTGAGGAATATAGAAAACATTCAACCTGATGTCATGTTGGCAGATATCATTTCAGGGGGTTTCTTCATGTCTGCCAGCCCCCGTAAGTAATGAAACGAAACAACTTTCAAAATACTTGGATCATCAAAAAAAAGAAAAAAGGGAATATTCAGTGGTGAGGTGAAGAGAAACGTCGTACTGCAACCCCAAATTGGCGATTGGCCCCCAAAAGTGAGTTGTTTTTGGACCCACTGGACTGTTCCAGAATGCTCGCAAGTAAGCCATGTTTCAATACTGATGATGCTCTCTCGCGCTTCTCCAACGCCTCGAGACAAAATAATTTAGCAATGTGATATCACTAGTGTGCCAGAACAAAATCTAGTCGTATTTCCTAGGAATCTGCCGATTCCAATGTTGTCACTCCAAAAATCCTATTGGCATAATATGCATGCTCTTCCTACCATGATTTTGAATCGAACAAAAGACACTGAGCTGTGAGCATTGATCGTGTGCGCGCTACAACCTTAACATCACAGAAAATACTTATGCAGCTGTGTTACTGATGAACCATTCACCGCTGAGTATTCTCTTTTATGAGTAATGAACACAAAAGTCACAAACTTTCTTAGCTGAAATTCGTATGCATGTCCACTGGTTTAATCAAGCAGTGAAGCCAAAGTAGCAAGCGACGCAGCAAACAACAAGCACTCTATTCTCCCGCAACCTTCTAACTTGTCAAAATTTATTGTACTCGTACAAACACCAAACTTCCTATTTTGAGCTTCTGAGGTTCAAATCATATATTCATGACATGCCACGCATTGTTTGTTTTTTCCAATTAATTACAAGATAAAATCGGGACCTTCTGAGTTTCAACAACCTATCACCAGGAAAAAAAACAAAAAGAAGAGCTTCAACAACCAGAAAATGTTGAAGAAACCACCCAAGTCACAAAGCTTTGAATAGATTGCAAGGAACAAAGAAAAACGGGAAACTAATGCTAACAACGAATCACCCAGTGATCCCGTATATTCAACAGAAAACGTGGACAATATATATAGCCACACAGAGAGAAACAAGGTAAAAACACAATCTCGGTTCACATTTAGATGAAACATTGACGTGAGGAGTTTGACGAAATCCACGTTAATAGCGAAGAGCTTTACCTTATTAGCTTGAGCTTCAGCAGAAGTTTGACTTCGAGGACTGGATCTGAGACAGAATGTAATGGGTGAGGAAGAGATAGAGAGAGGGTGGTGATATAATGATTATTGTAAGATGGGTTCAAAGCACGGGACCAAATTCAGTCAATCAAATCCATTAAATTTGAATGAAATAGATCCAAACTAGTTTTTTAACATATAAAAAGACTATACACTCGCACCCATGTTATGTAATTAAGTTCAGGCTTGACAAGTATAACGAAGAATCATTCCATGCAAAAATAAATTAAAGTTAGTCTTGGCTTTCGTCTAGTTTTTGTTGATGCCTTTGTTATGAGGCGAAAAAAGTTCTTTAACTTTTTATATAAATTTCTATTTGACATTTACAATAAATAGTTGGAAATGTATCTCGTGCATAGTAAAAAAGTATTTACTTATTAAAGAATACATTTGAAAAAATATTTTTAAAATAATAAATAGTAAATAATAGTGATAGATGATTCGTTTTATATTAATTCCAAGTTAATGAATAATAAATAAATGATTTCAAATGCATATAGTGCATAAATTAATGGCGTGATGATGCATGAAGAACGAGTACAAAACAGTAGCTTGTAAAACAGGTAATGCAAAAAAAAAAAAAAAAGACAATGTAATGCAATGGATAGCTCATAAATGAGATTTGAAATTGGGCCACGACTATGTCATGGATTGAGTGGATTCAAGCCTTTGTAAAGACTATACCCACACTTTGTCTCAACCTCCATTTTTTGATGGCTTTTTATGTTGGGCCAATGGTTTATAGCTCAGCCTTTTCAATTGTCTCAAAAAACATTCAAAGTTAGAATTCATGTGTCTATATCTAATGTCGAATAATATGTTAAACAATATATTCTATAATGGGAGGATGCTTATGCCTAGCGAGCACAAAAAAAAATCTTTAAACTCTATACCTAAGCATAGATAGAAAAGATAACTTGTTCGAGACAACTAATTTTTCCCTTCAAATTGGTCAACATGCAGGTTGGTGCAATTCCTTGAGGTGAAAAGAAACTGAGACTACCAACTGGGGCTATGTCTAATAGATTGAACTAGTCGCTCATAATGTAGTGAATTTATTCCTGTCAAGAGATATGCCAACATTTTGATTACTTCCAGTAGAATGATACATATGCTTAACCAAAAATAAAGAAGAAATTTGAGATTTATTTTAGGCAAAATAGGTGAAAAGTCCAAAAAAATTTGCTGATACAACTTGATATGTTTTTACTTTTCAGGGTTTAGAAAGCATAGGTGCTTGGGATTTGAAATCAAGTCTTTCATGTGGATGTTTACACATGGAAGGTCTCATACAAACCAACTCAGAATGCGGAGGGGGATCACAATGAAGGCGAGTTGCTCTTTTGGTTGCCAACAGGAGGAGGATGCAATGCATATGATTCGGGATTGTTCCAATGCTAGTAACAGATGGAAGTCTGTGGTTGCCCAGGATCAGTGGCATGTTTTTTACTCACTTACAGGGGTGAAATGGAACCTAACTCATGAGGCGGGGCAAGGGCACACGAGTAAGGTTCAATGGGCCACGATGTTCGGGTACGTCTGCTGGGATATTTGGGTATCAAGATGCAAGGTGTTCGGGGATCCAGACCTTGAAGATTGTAATAGCGCAAAGGGAAGCCTCCACCGAGAACATTGGGATAGGGAACTTGTCAGTAATTGCAAATTCTATAGGAATAACTGCCTACCATATCCCTTTAACCATGAACAGATGAAGGAGTGTATACAGCTAGAGGTAGATGGGTCAGTCCTTCAGATTGGTCATTGTGGGTATGGAAGAGTGATCCGAGACCATGAAGGGAGATGGATCTGTGGATATAGCGGTAAGTTATCACCAGTCCCCCTAGTTATTGCGGAACTAGTGGGGCTTCTCAATGGATCGAAGGTGTGCTGGTCCAGAGGCTTTAGGAACATATCGGTTCGCTCGGACTGCATCGAAGCACTCAATCTAATTACCAGAGGGAGTAGCACAGATCATCATTTCCATGATATTATTCAAGATGCGAGAGATTACGTTTGTCATAGGGACTGGCATGTAGTAATGTATCATAGTTTTAGAGAAGATATTTGTATGGCTGACTAGTTGGCTAAGCTATCCTATTCCCTGTATGATTCCTTTTGTATCTTTAACCATCCACCATTCACTAGTTTAGGAATGGAGGATGCGATGGGGGGATGGCCCCTTTCTTTTGGATTTTACCTGTTCATGTTTTTATTGCTTGAGCAATGATATCGGTATTATTCAAAAAAAAAACAAAGAAAGCATAGGTGCTTTGATTTAACAATAAAATTTTTTAAAGCAAGTACTTTTCACTTGAGTTGCTGCTCACCTGTCCGAATTTTTTTTTGGTTTCCCGCCCGGTCTTTAGAGCTTCGCCCCGACTAATCCAGACCCAACACGCGTCACGCACTTGGAAATGGTGGATGAGTCCCAACGGTGGCTACTGCATACACTAAGACTTGAACTCGAGACCTTGCTTAAGTTGGAACAAGCCGTTTACCACTTGATTCAACCAACCGTTGTTGGTACCTGTCCCAATTGCCATAACTACAATTTATTGTTTTATTCCGATTGGGCCCATGCAAGGTCTGGGCCGTTTCCATATGGATGAAAGAAGTGCAGGACAGAGAGTTTGTAGCTTTCTTCGAGATTGGACCAAATGCAGAAACAGTTCTCTTTTACTTTCCAGGAAATGGGCCTTCTCCCTCTTTGCGTTCAGAGATGAGCAGGCCTCCATTCCTTCATTTGGGCCCACCTCATTTAAGAACTGTATGCCCACTTTTTGGTGAATATCTCTTCTTTGTGGGCCATGCCTTTCTTCTCTCTCGCCTCTATTTCGAGACAAAGATGCATGTTATAGTATTGTGTATTATATAGCAAAATTCTCTCTTTTTCCCCAAAAGAAAACGAAATGCTCAAACGGGTTTGGATTGTCGAAAAAGAATAAGCAATAGTTTTTCACTGATTTTGGTTCAGCTTTCGTAAATATTACTTTCTTTAAAGAAAATGTAAAGCTCTAACTAACGTAAGAAAATATATTTTTAAGATTTAAAAAAAAAAGATGAAGAAAAATGAACAGCAGAGTAAAATACGACCTTATTGCTCTCAATGTTGTTCTTGTTATGTTATTCGAAATGGTGGGCTTGGAGCACATATTTGCATAAAAATTGTCAGATAATTGATTTGGTGAGGGATAACAAATGAAATTGATTGAAGTTCTGAAAATTATCACATGGATTTAGGTAATGAGAGGGTACCATTTTGAGGTGCATATTACTGTAAAATTATTGTGACAAAAGAGTACCCATGGCGACATGGAATGATGAAGTTCCAAAACCATAATTAATATCTGTTGTCCTTCTTCACTGTTCAACTCTTGTCCCCTCCCCCTTCTCTTCTCCCTCTCTGCTCCAACGATTGCTGTATATCGCTCTCAAATAATCATCCCATGGCCACATATAGTTTCATTTTTTTATTAGAAATTGAAGGATTTCAGATGTATCTGTAGATTGATTAAGTAAATGTTTCCATATATACCCAAACGTGTTGAAGATCATAGGTTTGGATATGTACAATTTAGAGAGAAGAGAGATTTCATAGAATGAGGGGAGAATGTTTTTTCTTGCGTCTGTCTTTTCGGTACATGAGATTTCTTAATAATGAAAAACATGCAATTGCCCAATGCAAGTGCTCACACTTGTTCCCACGTTAATTGTACTTCAAATTCAAACTTTTAAAAAAAATTACAACTTTGTTCCCACAAATTTGCTCATTAACGTTTTTGCTCCAAAATGTGTTCTAGGCCTAATCCATCAATAGTGGCCATATTCCAACAGAAATTATTCACATTTTAAAGCAATATTTACAGCATCCCAAACTTAGAACACACACACGTACTCTTTAACTTCTCTCGGGATTAAAAACGCAATCACAAGGTGCTATGGGTCAAGATAAGCTCTCTCTCTCTCTCTCTCTCTCTCATGTCACATGGACTGGAACTAGCTAATGCCTAATGATTCAAGATTACAGATATGATCAAACCTTTTATTGGGAATTTTATATGCCACTAGGTCATAATGTCATTAAATATTCTATTGGTGTGTTAATTGGTAAGAAGCCAAGCAAAGTATAGGGATTCTCCCCCATAATAGATTGGCCTTTTGAAATGAGCTCTATCTTTAGGTGTATATCCATAACACAAAAGTATTTACTCCATAACCACAAGGACAACACCAATGCTAATTATTTCAATTAGTGAGGCTGAAAAAAAAAACTAGTAATACAAAGTTGGAGCCAAGTATGAGCGTTTTTCATTCATTTTCAAGGTGGCGCCTTCTCATAGATGAAGCATAGTTTATAAGGTTGTCATATGTTATTGTGAGTCATAGTTTAAGGATTCTGATGATGAGTCACTGAGTTGATGTTGTTAGGGTCATATCTTGTTGATTTGATGACTAATAACAAATTGATTCATAATTAATCCAAAGCTATTTTAATGGAATGAAAGAACGGATTGTATATACAAGTACATGGTGGATGAAGCGGCGCTGTATAAACTAAATATATAGAGTCAAAGATACGCCTGGACTCCTTCCGAACCTGAAAAAGGCTATAAAAAATGCTAGCTACTCCTGTTAATTAGCCTTATACAGTTATATTGACCTTTCTGCTTTGCACAGTCTCCTGCCAGAAAAAAAAAATAGATATAAAATGGAAGGGCAAGTGGGAGACATATAGGCAGTGATACATACATATGTATGTGTGTGTGTATCTTTTGAAGGATCTGATTGACCTAAGTAGTGGTTAGAGCAATAATTAGATTGGAGGTGAAGATTCCAGAGGAGGACATGTAGAAGCGATTTAGAATTATAAATATG
>JANTPZ010003400.1:0-15972 GCA_025593235.1 Vachellia pachyceras
ACGCTTGTGCATGCGCTGGAATATGACATTCCTATTTGACTAAGACCAGCATGTTGAATTACACACACCCACTTTTCAAGGTTTTGAGAAGTTGAAGGCTGACCTAGTTATCCTTTTCTTAATTCGTTCTTCTTGAGAAGTGTTTGTACTCTAGATTTCTAGTACACTTTTAAATGTTTAGCCACGTTACTTTTGGTTCTTCTAAAAGAATTGTAGAGATCCAAGAACAGATTTATAATACACTTTCATTTTTCCCTCGTATGGAATGGTCGTTGATATTGGGGACAAGGGGTGGTTAAGCATTATACTCACATCCAATGAAGCTACTTGTAGATTTCTTAGTCCCGGAAACGCGTGCACAGTTAGGTAATTTACTTTTAACATTCATGTAGATTGAGTATGATAGTATACCTTGTAGAGCCACCTGGATGTGCCCCGTAATATGACTGCTTTTTTAACTTCACCTAAGAATCGAACAATAGGAGTAGGAATAATCTTTTATCCAACAGGCAAATGATTAACTTGCGGGCATATTTGAAAAAAAAAAATTATAGATCAATGTTCAATGGTGTCACATGATTTATAATTAACCCCATTTAATAGAATAAAACTCCTTGTTTATAAGGGTATATAATAATAGCCTGAAGTTATAAGTATGATAAAAAAAAAAGACAAAATTGATTGTTAGAGACTACTCTTTAAACTTATATCTTTGGGCTTGTTTGGCTTCTCGTTTTTATAAGTCAACCGCACGTTCAACAGTTTTTTTTTAAAACGAGATAATCTCATTCATATATTTACTTCGATTTATGTAAAAGTATTTATCTACCACGTTTTCAAACGGACAAGTTACCTTCCTAAAAACAAAACATAGAGAAGTGTTTAGAAAGGGGGAAAAAGACAATATCACAAAATCCAACAGCAGATGAGGCGGAGCAACAATGCTTTCTTTCTTGGGCTGTACAGCCTGTACTGTCCTTGCATCTTGGGATCCGACATAAATCATATAAAAAGGATCAAACGATAAAAAAAATATTTGGTAAAAAAATCATGAATTCTTCAATGTAAAATACAGGGGTGAAAGGTGTAATAAAAGGCAAGCTAAAATACAGAACAAAAAAAGTACAACTAATCTTTCAGTATTTTAACTTGTTTTCCTTGTGTATTTTTTATGAGTGTTCAAGAGAGGAAAATCTTGATCCTTTTTACCAATTATCTGTCATTTGATCGGTTTTGGCTGTTTCTCCTATTACCTTGCTCTAAGGTATTTGACTTACTGGTTATTGATAACTACCCACAGAATCAAAGAAGAATATGTATTGGCATAAAACTGTACCTGTTGGATCATATTCTTATGCCATAAAAAACGTTACTTGCATTTAATTCTTCTACATGACACGTTGGATTTAGATCGGATGGAGTTAAGAAATGTAAAGTGTAGCGTTTGTAGTTTACTGAGTATGACCAACGACAGATGACTGACTTGTTTTATATTCTTGCGTATATTCATTCTATTATAGTCATTGTAATTGTTACACACATACACACATATATACACACACTAAGAACTAATGGGCGCTTGGTAGAGTTGGCAAGGGCTACTACCAGCATTCATCAGGGCGAGAGTTCGAACCTTGGGGAGTGACAGCCGCGATAATTAACGTAACCTCAAAGAGGTTATCCCATCGGTACCTCGCTACCACCGTAAGGTCTCCTCGCGGGGGGTCCGGATTAGTCTGGGGCGGGCAATAAACCCAGGATACCCCAGGATACCGGATGGTTTATACCCAAAAAAAATATACACATACTAAGAAATTAATAACCTGTATTTATAAACAGTCATGCAAGCTAAGCAAAGTATCCTTCTTCCTCTTCTTTGTTTTTTTTCGGGTACAATTTATTCTTCTAATTACATGCTTGAAAGTTTTGCTTGAGAATCATAGAATCTAAAGAAATGATCCTACTTTGAAATTCTACATAGCAGTTACGTAGAGACTATTGAGTAAACTTAAAGATGATGTATCTATATATGGTCTCCGTATTTTTTTGGTCTTCAAAGATGTGAATCAATATTAATATATTATAAGCCAAATCAATTTTTTTTTTGTCATATAGGAGTTTTGTTGTTGTATAGAATTTCTATAAATTTGCTACTCGCTTGCGTTAAACTTAAACCTTATGGATTGCACCGGGAACAATATTAATTCTGATAATCACTAGTGCTGGTATCCTGGTATACTAAAATGCATGCAACTCTTCCAACATGAATTCAAACATTAATTTAAGATATTATATATGAGGGACTAACTCATTTTATTAAGCCCAATACCCATTGATATATTGATGTTTCTTTGGTACCATGATATAATGATATATCGATTTTTTTTTGTTGCCCATCTAGTATCTGACCACATTCGGATTAACCCGCATCATGCACCTAGCTGCAATTGTAGTGGGTGAGTCTTCCAACAAATTTTTTTACATGCGTTGGGATTTAAATGCAAGATCCGTCATAAACATAATCAAAGTGTTTACCATTTGAACAACCCCTTTGCTAATGATATATTGATGTTAATAAGTCAATATTGTGACTGTGTAGAAGAATCAAAGGGAACTTCTTGGGATTGACGACATCCCTTAACAGTCAATGATCAACGGATAATCTATTTGTTAGGTCCACGAACACAAAAGGACGATGGGCGAACAAAAAAAAAAATGAAATTACTGTGAACATACATAAAACGTGTCTCATTTTGTTGTTTATCTGAAGTGATTAATTAATATTAACGGGTTTGAGAATAAAAAAATAGACTAATCCATCATGACGAATCAATATTGGAATTACTGTTGAAAAATGTATGACAAATGTCTCAAATATAATTGATTTTAATGAGAAATTCGTGTGTTTAGCAGACAAAAAAATGAAATAAAATAAAGTGATTAATTAATTCATGTTGTTTTGCTCATTTCTCTGATCGACCACGTAAGTCTAGATAATATATATATATATGTACATGTATATAGTTGTATGTATTATGTGTGCTTGTTTTCACTTTTTTTAGTAGGGAAAAACATCATCACTATTTACAAGTACCCTATTTCGCGCATGTATTAAAAATTAATTAATTTTTTTACGGAATTTACCTTTGATAATTAAGATTCCTTTGTTTTAGTGTGCATCAACAATAACTAAAATCCGAATTGGCTTAAAGAATCAAATATTCCTGAGAACTATTCCACTGAAACACACAGAAGCAACCTCATCATGATTCATGATGAGCTGTTATATCTATCTATATATATACAGAGATCTGACTGTATCGTTAAATATACTTAGACAGCTCTCTTCACTCCAAAAGATCAAAACTCAGAAAAGCATAACTATGCGTTACAGATCAATCCTGAACTTTCAAGGCAGGATGTTCAGACCACATCCTTCACCATACCTACTCAATAATGATCGCTGTGATGTGTTCATCAGCCACAGAAGCATCGACACAAAA
Source organism: Vachellia pachyceras (assembly GCA_025593235.1). NCBI lineage: Eukaryota > Viridiplantae > Streptophyta > Magnoliopsida > Fabales > Fabaceae > Vachellia > Vachellia pachyceras. Next base: position 3,504 of record JANTPZ010003400.1, read on the forward strand.
AGAACTGTGTCCACTCTTCTCTACGACCATCTTCGCCGCCTAGGGTTTTGCCCTTTCTTGGACAACAAGACCATGAAGCCTGGAGATAAGCTCCTTCACAAGATCAACAACGCCATTTTTGAGTGTAAGCTTGGTGTCGCCGTCTTCTCCCCACGCTACTGTGAGTCCTTCTTTTGCCTCCATGAGTTGGCCCTCATCTTGGAGCGCCAGAAGAAGCTTATTCCCCTCTTCTGCGACATTAAGCCGTCGCAGTTGAAGGTCAACACCGGCAAGTTGTCGGTGGAGCCGGAGGAGCTACGGCGGTTCAAGTGGGCTCTTGAGGAGGCTAAGTACACCGTCGGTCTCCCGTTCAATTCCTCCACAGGGTAATGCATATGGATATGCTTAATTAATTAATGTATTGAAATGATCGATTTCCCATAATTATTCTTATAATAGTAGAATAGGAAAAGAAATTGGGAAAATTAACATATAATTTTAACCATTTTATAATTTAATCTATAATCTTTTATTATATATATATGATATATTTTATAAAATATAGGAATAAAATTATAAAATAGTTAAAATTATAAGTATTAAGTTGTAGTGAGTTAAAATTTAGATATTGAGTTACAACTAAATCAAAATTATAGTGATTAAGAAGTACGTGCAAATTAAAGTTCAGAGATTAAGTTACAATTGGTTCAAAAACTATAAGGAGCAAAAGGCTTATTTTCTCAAAGTAAAATTATTTGTTTAAATGGATTTTTTTTTGTGCATGTGTGTGTGGAAATGCAGAAACCTTTCGGACATTGTCAATCGCTCATCTGATATCATCGCCAGCACCCTGATGGAGCTAGAGGATGAAGAGAAGCTGCCAATGGCTGTTTGAATATTAATCTAACAATAAGCTTTATATATATAATATATATCACATATTTTTCCATCATGATCGATTATTTTTGTGGATCCACGCAACATGTTGTATTTAAACAAATAAATACTATACGTATTATTAAAGGTATGTAAAAATGCTGTATCCAGTGGTTTTCTGGCTCATCCTCCTTCATTCTTAATTTTATGGGGAATCTCAATCTCACTGCACAATGCTTTATTTATAATTTGATTTATGAAAAAAAAATTAATCTAGAGATTGTTATAGTTTAATCTAGTTTTGAATTATTTTTTATGTTTTGATTAAGTCCTTTTAGTTTCTGCCATGAAATCCGTTCGTCTCCTATTTTTGTAAAATCGTTGAATAGAAGTCAATGGTGTTAAGAATTCTGTTGGAGAGCATTATATTGATGTATAATTAGAAAACCAAAAAAAAAACTTTGGGATCTGATTTAAAATTAGATGGAGGACGTGATTTAAACTGTTAAACCGGATTTGACGGTAGAAACTAATGGCTTGTTTGGTATCATGGAATTGGGGTGGGTGATATGGAAATGGAAATCATTTCCATGATAGAGTTTGTTTGGTATCATGAAATTGGCTTCCATGTAGAAGTCAATTCAATCAAAATGCATGGAAATCAATTCCATGAGGTAAGGTATGGAATTGAACAAAAATGTATGGAATTGGATAAAAATGCATTGAATTCATTTTAAATCTAAAAAATAAAAATAAAAAGATTTTTTGAATTTTGAAGGGTTTTTAGGTCTTTTCATGTAAAAATCCATGTCTCATTTCCATGACATACCAAACATACTTTTAAACTGCATTTCCATATCAATTTCCATTTCCAGTTCCATATCCATATCCATTTCCATATCCATCAAAATGAATTCTGCATACCAAACGAGCCATTATACCATTGAGGTATTGTTAATAAAATGAAATTTGAGTACTTTGAAATAATTTTTTTAAATATTTTTGGTGAATTTGTTTTCAAATATAATTTGATGGCATTGAGGTGTTGTTAATAAAATGATGATCATCTTGAAAAGGTTCAGCACAAGGTTCAGCCAACTCACCATTCAAAAATATTTGTACATGTACACATATTATGAAACAAGTCTAAGCAATTTAATAAAGAACGATTCCATGAAATTTATTATATTAATTAAGAAGGAGAAGACATTGTGATAACATACAAATGTTTCCTTCCCATGTGAAGAATATAATTAAATTGTGTGTTTAATTCGAAAGTAACAAACAATATTATAATAGGGTTTTTGTTAGCCGGCTTGAAATGTTGAAGAATTCAAAGTCAAACCCACAATATGTCTAATGAGAAATGAAGAATCCAAGAAGCTTTATGGAAATTAGTAGTTCAAATTAAAGCAGAGGCCTTTATTGATTAATTATTTATTATTTTTTAGAAAGCTTTCGGAATTTTCTTGCCATCATCATTTACTCTCCTTGTGATTCAAGACATTGGTTAAGGATCTATGAAGGTGTAGAGCTAAAATGAAATAAATCAATAAGTAAATATAAATACAATATTATCGCACCTCCCTTAATTTCATGGAAAATTTACATAGATGGTCTATATCTCTCTATCCTCCCCCCTTTTCACATACTTGAGATTTAAGAAATACATCAATCAATATTAAACTAAAAAGCGTATACGAAACTCTTCCTTAATTTCATTTAATATTTTAGTACTTATTTAATAAATGATTAAATGTGTCTTTCCTATTGTGCATAGTTATATATCTTCCTATAGGATGTACAATCTAGTACTAAATATAACTAGGGGTGAGCAAAATTGCCCGCCCCGCCCACTACCCGGTCCAAAAAACCCGTTAACGCCCCACCCATCTTGGACCCATTACGAGCGGGTCCAAAACGGGTTACTTTGCCTTTTAACGGGGCGAGGAACGGGTTATCCCACTGGGTACCCGTTCCCGCCCCTACCTTTCTGCCTTCGTGTGTCGTGTCGCGTGTGTATGTGGTTGAGTCACTCTCTTGACTTCACACATCACACGGTCAGGTCAGTCGATCACACTCAGCTTCATTCTCGGTCTCTCACTCTCTCGACTCTCTCTCAGTGCCCAGCCCTATCGTCACCGTTGCCGTCAACGTCGCCTCCATCTCATTGCATAGTCTCCGTCGCACTCTTTCTCTCCACCGCTGAGTCGACTGCAGCTCCGCCTCCAAGTCCCCTACTCGACTGACGACTCCAGGTTGAAGCCTCTCCACCCTTGTGCTCCCATCGCTGATCTGTTTCATATCACCGGTGAGTCCTTGTTTTCAGCTTGCATGCTCAATTGGTGGTCCACACAGTCACACAAAGTCCTCTGTTTTCTCCTAACTTTAGTTTTTCAATAATTTTCATTGGAAATGGAACCCTACCGCTCAAATTGTTGTTGAACTTAGGATTTGGTGGTGAAAGGAGCGGAGAGTGGGAGGGAAAAGGAGAGGGATATCTGAGATTTGGAACCATTTTACAAGGTTGCCACTTACAAAAACAAAAGGCAAACACAGGGTGAAGTGCAAATATTGCGGGACAGATTATGCAAGTCATCCTTCTAACGATGGGACCAAACAATTATGGCGACATTTTGAAAAGTGTCCAAAGAATCCAAACAAAGCAAGCAAGGGGCAATGTTTGTTTTCAAGTGCAAATCAATCATTGACGCATCATTTGTTTAGTCAAGATCGGGGGAGAAAGGTTGTTGCGAGATTTCTAATAAAGGATGAGATGCCTTTTTGATTCGTGGATGGGGAAGGTTTTAGAGAATAATATTGCAAGAATTTCAACCTTAATTTCAACCTTAATTTCAACCTTAATATTGCTAGAGATTGCTATAAGATGTATTTGAAAGAAGTAGATCTCTTGAAAAAATATTTCAAGCATTATAAAGTTCGTGTATCCCTTACCACTGATTGTTGGACATCATTACAGAACACCAACTACATGTGTTTGACAGCCCATTGGATCGATGAGGATTGGAATATGCAGAAGCGCATTCTTAACTTTTGTGAGATTGAAGATCATAAAGGGGACACAATTGCCAAAAAATTGAGGATTGCTTATTCCAGTGGAACATTGATAAAGTATTTACTATTACTGTTAACAATGCTTCTGCTAATGATTCAGCGCTTGCAACTTAAAAAAGCATTTAAGAAGTTGGGATGGTTTGATGTGTGATGGAGAGTTTATGCAGATGCGATGTGCAGCTCATGTGTTAAATTTGATTGTTTCAGAAGGTCTCAAAGAAATGAACCATTCCATTGGGTTGATCCGGCATACTATCAAATACGTTAAAAGTTATCCTTCAAGAAAACGTAAATTTATAGTGCTTGCTGAAAGAGAGAGAGTCGAGACGCAGAGCTTTCTTACCTTGGATTGTCCCACTAGGTAATTCATTTAAATGATTTGTATGATAACTTGAAATTAGCTTTCCTTTTGATGATTTTAATTGAAATGAGTTTTCTTTTGTAGGTGGAATTCAACATACCTTATGCTTGAGAGTGCTATTAAGTTCATCAAAGTCTTCACAAGAATGGAAGAAGAAGATCAAGATTACAAGGACTATTTCAAGAAGAAAGGTAGATTTGATTCAAGTCGAAATTTGAATGCCTTGCTTAAATACAATGATGCTAAGTTCTCTGATGCAATGAATAGGTTTCACCTCCTATTGCATATGATTGGAACATTGCCAAGGAGTTTCTTGTCTTCTTGAAGCTATTCTACACGACGACTTTGAAAATTTCTGGATCGAATTATGTCAAATCAAATACATGTTTCCAGCACATTGTTGCAATTCAATCGCAACTTAGAACAAGTGCAAGTAGTTCCTCTTTGTTGAATGACATGGCAAGAAGAATGCAATCAAAGTATGATAAGTATTGGGGAGGAACCGAGAAAATGAATCCATTATTGGTTGTGGTGTGTATTCTGGACCTTAGATTCAAATTGACATACATCAAAGTTGCTTTTGAAGACATTTTTCGTGACACTACAACGCGTGAAACTATGTTGAAGAGGACAATAGATGCCTTACATCGCTTATATGAACACTATTCAGCTTGTGTTCATCTAGGTGAAGCATCTGCATCTCAAGTTACAACAACAAAACAAGGGCAAACAAGTGGTAGGTCGGGAAATAATTTGCTAGTTCCGGAGATTGAACTTGATATTACATTGTCATCCATTGATACTACATTCTACAGGTTTTTAGCTACAGCTGATGCAGAGTGCAATGTAGAGAAAATATCAGAATTGGATGAATACCTTCAAGCTGAACTTGTGCCCTTTCGTGATCCGAAATTTGACATTTTGTCATGGTGGAAGGGAAATTCATACAAGTATAAGATTTTAAGTTTGGTGGCACGTGATTTGTTGGCTGCACCGGTCTCTACAGTATCTTCAGAATCAGCTTTTAGTACTGGGGGTCGAGTACTAGATACTTTCAGGAGCTCTTTATCTTCAAGGATAGATGAGGCACTCATATGTGCACAAAATTGGCTTTCCAAGAGACCCCACAGAATCAATGATTTTGATGTAGATAATCTTGATGAAACTACAAACATTGTTATGGGTATTTTATTTCCTTTTACATTTCTATTTTTTGGAATTTCATTGTTTCATTAAATTCCTATTACATGTTTTTAAAAAACAAATTTGATTGTTTTGTTTTACAGAGGAAGATAATGCAAATAAGGGTTTGATTGAATCTGAAGATGGTGTCCAACATCTAGCATGAAGGGTCAACTGATTTTTGGATTATTTAAAGTGCTCAATGCTCATGTTTACATTCTTCTGTTTGGAAATTGGAACTTTGGAGTCTGGATATCTATATGTCATGTTTGGATTTTGTTTGTTGCTGTAATGTTAACTTTGGATATTCATAATGTCATGTTTGGATTACATTCCATGTTTGGATTATTTACTGTGGTTGGTATCATGTTGCTGCTGTAATGTTACTATGGTTAGTATCTTGTATTTCAGATGTACTGTAAAAAATAGGATTGCAGTTGCAGATACTGGTTTTATTTCCATGTAGAATATATATACAATATATACTGGATGGCAGAGTGTTGACTTGGTTTTGGAAAATAAACCACTTAAATGGTACAGAATTTGTGCTACTCATACACCTTTCACCTTTCCTTGATTTTCCAAGCTAGCTTTCAATGAAAGTGAATCAAGTTTCTCATCTGGAATTTATTTTCTCCTATTGATCTTCCCCTGTAGGGTTTTCTTATATTCACTGGTTAAATTGGAGGATGCTATATACCATATTGTAATGGATCCTAAAAGTGGGAACTCATTGATTGTTTCTTATAATATTTGCAGGGTAGTTCCATGTTTGGAGGGCCAAGACTTGTGACTAAGGTTCAGTTGCTTATGGCAACAACCAGAACGTTCTCTCTTTTCTGGCCATTTTGCAACTAAAATCATCTGTTAATGAAAGCACTGTGACTGGCCAAACTGAATTTGCCAATCTGGGTGCTAATTGCTTGATTCTCTTGACTGTTGACACAATGAGACCCCTTCAATCATCATATTTTCCTACATGAAGCCAAGTCCTTTCTAATTAATTTGTTTTTGTTTGCATTGTGTATTATTCAATGCAGGTTGAAATTATGACGGCTTTAGAAGAGAAGTATGTATGGGATTTTCATAGAAGAATGAGGAGCTGAGAATATTTCCACCGTTCAAGATGCTACTGATCTGATTGAGAAGGTGATGGTTGAATCCTTTTTGGGGGGTGGGGGTCACAGGTAACCCGTGACTCCTTGCCCGTTTAGACCTGTGCCCGTTGTCTCATAAACGGGCGGTACACAGGGTGCCCCCCGGGGCAGCCCCGTCCGCCCGTTGCACACCCCTAAATATAACCACACATTCTAATAGAAAATCAAACATTAGATTTCACCCATTTCATTAGACTCAACTCCATTGAGTATAAATGATTTAGATCTCACTTACAATCCTGTTAGTCCCTATATGCCCTCTAATCTAAAAGGGAAAATTAATTTTTTAATTCTCTTGATCTTAGCTTACTTATGACTCAGCGTAATATAGTTTTTGAATTTTTCATTTGCCTAAAATTGATCTAATTTTCCACATTTAATAAGTTAATCCTTTGATTATCCCGTGTAGAAAAAAAATTATTATTTAACACCATTAGATATTGCACTAGAGGCAATTTAATGAAGTAGAAAGAGAGGAACTCCGCAGATTATATCCCACTTTGGGAATAAAGACAATACAGAATGAAAAAGAAATGGAAAACCTAAACTACATAGCAAAACAAGTTGTACACAACATAAGCATCTGATTTAGATGAAGAAGATGGGCAGTGAAGAGAGGGAAGCAATGTGAGAGTGAGAAGGAATAAGAGAGGCGAGGAGGAGGAAAAGGAGGAAGCAAATTGGAGAAAGGAAGAGGGCAAGACGTGAGCCAATTGAACAATGAGAGTAACATTGGCCTCACAAACGTACCCCACAGACCCACAACACCATCGCTATCTCCGCCCCAAAACTCATCTTTCTTTGACAAGAAATATGGCTTCGTCGTCGTCCTCCTCCTCTCTGGGCTAACAGTAAGGAGAAGATGCATGAAAGAATTGTGGTCATATCATTGGGATACCGACTAACTATCAGACATTGAGACATAAATAAGCTTGTTATGGTCTCACGAGTCAATGCCCAACTAATAGTCTTTTGGGATGTAACTGTCACTCACCAACCCCACCTCTTAGGCCCCGTTTGGTACGCATAACTGATTTTGATGGAATTGGAAGTGGAACTGGAATTGGAAGTAGAACTGTAAGTGGGTTTTAAAGTGTGTTTGGTATGGCTATGGAAGTATGATATAAAATACTAAAATACTCTCAACAAAAAAAAGTCAGTCGTGGCACTTCGTCGCTCCCTGTCGCCATCGCTGTCGCCCACTTCGTCGCCGTCACCCATCGTCATCGCCCACTTCGTCGTCGTAACCCACCGTCACCACAGATCGCTCCCTGTCTCCGTCATGCCAGATCTCCATCGTCGTTGCACAACAAATCGAACGAAGACCTCGTCGCTCACCTCGATCTCCATCGCCCACCTCCGTCGTAGTGGCAGATTGAAGATCTCCGTCGCTCACCTCAGTCACTCATCTCCATCTTCATCGTCTTCATCGCATATCTCTCACCTCCGTCGCTCACCTCCATCGTGCCAGACCTCCATCGCCCACCTCCGTTGAAGCCGTCACCCAAATCGAAGAGGGGGAGGGGGAAGGGCAAAAGGGTCCAAATCCAGTTCTATGGAATTGGAACTGGGTTCCTCAGGGGGGAGGTTAGAACCTAGTTCCAGTGTTTTTGGGTTCCATGGAATCAACTTCTATGATACCAAACAAATCAAAATCTCACTTCCACACTCAATTCCACTTCCAACTCTCAAGTTCCATCCTACCAAATGGAACCTTACTCCTACCAACTCACTTCCTTCTTACGTTCAAGAGTTTAAACGAGGGGTTTGTTTTGATCATGCATCTTAAATGTTATTTTATTTTATAAACTAGCAATTTTTTGATATGAAACTAGCCCTGTATATAATGAAAATGATATTTTAGGAAACCAATAATCATTTTTTATAAATATTTTTTCTTATTATTCATAGGTATCTCATATTGAAGATAATTTTATTCAAGAAACACTAAATATAAATACATCTCTCAACAAAATCTCAACCCTTAAGAAATACCCTTAAAAAATGTCTTGTGAAAATTTCTTTAATTCATCAAGCAACAATTCAACACTTGGTTCAAACTTCAAAGTGTTTGTCGCCGTTTGCCATTCAAGTTGACATCCTTCTATGTATTGACTTTTTTATTTTGAAGTACAGATATCCTATTCAAGATATTGTGAAGAATTAAATATAAATATCTTTCTAATTATTTCAATAAAATTTAAACTTTGATTTACCATTTGTATACTCTCCCAACTTAACAAGGAACAGCCATCTTCGTACCTTTTTAACTGTGCCGTGACTCACGCATGAGGTTCAATATTGAGGCCAAATGTTTAAATAAGCCCGAACTAATCAAATACTAAGGAGAGTTGTGACTGTCTGGTGGTGACTAAAAATTAATATCATTGTACCCAAAAGAAAAAAATTAATACCCAAATTCTCACCGCATTACTGAACTTTTAACAAGGCAGAATTCTAAGAACAACTCTACAAACAAGAGTTCAAAATTCGGATCAAGATATTGAATTGGGTGAGATAATTCAATAGTTAATGGATAATATCGGAGTCAACTCAGAATCTGACTGGCTATATTAAAATAAAAAAATTTTGTATAGTATATTTTATTTTATAAAAATTAATTGGAATAACATATAAATTTGTTTAAATAGAAAATAGATAATTAAAGGCTGTTAACATATTTTTTTTAAAAATTAATAAATCATATCTTTCCACTCAGGTTCTTTTTTTTTTGTTTCTAACATACAATTTTTTTATTAAAAAAGCAGTTTACCCGCCCAACCACTAGTTTGATCTAGACCGAACTGAGGATCAATTCATTGATTTTCAGCCTGAACTGATCGGTCACATCCGATATTTTTCTTTGATTATAAGAAGGTATCTCCTTTTTTAGGTTAAAATATACTTTTAATCCTTTATGTTTGCATCAGGTTTCACTTTAGTCCTTTAAATTTAAAAAGTGAACTTTTAGTCCCTCAAACTTAACGCCATTAATCTCTCTTAACTGAAATTGCTGACTCATCAAACTTAACGCTATTAATCTCTCTTAACTGAAATTGCTGACTCATCAAACTTAACGCTATTATTTGAAATCTTTTTTTATTTTACACAATTTTAAAAAATCAAATTCATTATATTATTAAATTAAAATTAAAATGTGAATATACTTTGTCAACATTTTATTTCACAGTCAACAATGAAATTTGATGAGTCAGCAATTTCCGTTAAGAGAAATTAACGGCGTTAAATTTCAGGGACTAAAAATGCACTTTTTAAACTTAAAGGATTAAAATGAAATCTGATACAAATATAAAGGAGTAAAATTATATTTTAGCCCCTTTTTTATTAACAACAATTCATAATAATGAATTTTTACAATTTTTTTGTAAACACATACATCATCCTCCTAAAATAATATTATTTGAGGCACGGATACCAGACGTGGACGTAGAGTTTCGATTCAGCGGTACGAACCTAATTTCTGCAAAATTCAATTATTATATATATGGTTCGATTAATATTCTGTGTTGGATTTTCTTGATCACTATTCATCTCCTTCTTTTCAAGTTTCTGATCTCGTGCTTGCTTCTCTTGGTTGTGTATGGAATATTCAAACAAAATGTATTTCACTTTCTTTAATTATAGGAGTAGTTTTGATCATGCTCAGTCTTTTAATCCGTACTAAATTTCAGCCATTGTGAGCCCATATCTTCCACAAGCAAAACCCTAAGCCTTCGTGGTGCTTGTTTGGGAACTCCGTTGGGAAAATGGATTTTACAGATTTCGAGGCATTTTGGGAATTTCGAGATGGTTTTACGGATTTGAAGATGGTTTTTATGGATTTCAAGATGGTTTTTACAGATTTCGAGATGGTTTTATCTCGGATTACGTGTACCGTTGGAAAGAATGGCTTCCCAAACAAGCGCATAGTCAATATTGAATAAAGCAGCTGAACATATTACTCTGGGAACCAACCTCTTCTGTAAATTCAGCTCAACACATATTACAGCAAATCTCCCTCTTTCCACCCTATCACTTTTATCATCCAGACTTGTTACTGTATTCAAATCAACCTTTAAAGTCTTCCCTATCATGTCCCCCACCCTCCATATATACTTCCTTGAGTAGCAATGTAGTGGGATATTTGGGATTCTAACCCACGTCGCAATTCTTCCCAGAGGGTTATAAAATGGATCAAAATATGGTGACCGTCTTTGTATAAGGACGCTATGCTGAGCCACAACCCAAGGTCCCTCAAACAAGATTCTCTTTATACCTGATTCCCCAGCTCTTATCACCAGTAAAAAAGACCACGTAGTAATTATTTGGGAGATCAATTAAATCAGAGTCAAAAAATCCCCAGAGCCTTCCAAGTCTTTCCTCAAGTTTAAACAGATTAAATCTGGTGCTTAAGACTGTATTAATCAAGGCATTATTCCAAGGTCTACATTCCTCATTCAACTCGTCAAGAGTTTGGCGCAGCACAGGATAAATGTTCATCAGCTTTTTTATTTCCTCCGAGGGTATAGGAAGCTCCCATTGTTGATCAAGGAGATCAGATAGTAGTGGATCTACTTCTAGTACCTATCCACCATTTGCAACTCCATTAAACTCCCAACCATTGAGCCCCAAAAGAGAGTCTTTGTATGATGATTGGATCAGAGGTTCATTTTGAGTTTGCTTCTCGTTCCCCTTAGAGCACTCCTCAAAGCAAACTTCAACATCCTCCATTTTATCAAACATGAGAGCATCTTCTTTTACCTCTTTCCTAGATTTCTTAGACGATCCCGAAGACATATTATCCCATGGCTTCGTATCCGGTGGCTCTTTCCGGCAGCAGGAGTCACCCGTTCTATGCGGAAGTCACTGGCACGGGTTTCCCCTTTTCCCCTTCAACAGAAGATAAAGTGAGTGTCCGTACACGTACGTGCTTGAGCTACATGATCTCGCATAGCATGAAGGGCACGTCTTTGAAAAAGTAATCTATATTGTCACATTAATTAATACCATTTCTAATCTTAATACAAGAGGTAATTAATTTTTTTGGGACTTATTAATCGATGCATATATATATTTCTCTCCAAATTAATTTGATTTACTTATAAACTAATATATAATCTAATTATACATATAAATATTTAAAAATATATGTTATAATTAAGTAATTTATTTAATTTCTCTAATAAAGTCATCCGACTCTCGTATTAAAAACATAAGACATTATGTGATTTATTGCTTGCACGTACGTTCCACTTTGTATAATGTAGTTTCGACTGAGCTTTTCGTATTACACCATCATGCCTTGATTATGAAATTAACCAAGTTTATTTGATCTTCTTACGTTATTTTGGTTAATTGCATCGTTTGATTTGAAGTGGTCTCTTCAATTAAACTAATTAATGAAGATGCATGAATTAATCAATTGAAATGTCGTTTACCCGATGATGTGGCTGTCATAACCATTATCAATTATAATGCTCTGTGGTTAATTAAGTATCGAGTAATTGTTTGATTAATTATGGAATGGTTCAATTCATCATTTAAACCAGCTTTTCTTATAATGTAAATTAAACACCCTTAATACGAGCGATAATAAGATATAAACCACAATTCACAACCAAAGCATGCTAATTAATATCCTATAAATAAAAATTCCGTGCACATTTGCGAAATTTCATTATTTTCCTTTCTGGTTTTTTTAATGTTTTTGAGTTTTGTTATTCTCTCTTATTCTTTTTTTGTCTTTTTGTTTGGTAGATTATTCTCCCCTTTTTTCTCGCAATAGTTCTTTTTATGAAAAAGTAACCTTTTTTGGCTTTTTATGAAACATCCCCGTTCC
>JANTPZ010003405.1:0-34474 GCA_025593235.1 Vachellia pachyceras
GGGAACCCCATATGGGGCTGCCTCCTATATTTCCCGGAGGTGGAGGGCCTGGTTCAATGATGGGACCAAGGGGGGCACCCAGAGTAATGGGAATGATGGGTATGCCTAGGGGAATGGGTATTTCTACAATGCATAGGCCCCCAGTTGGACCGAATTCACCGGCCGGTGGTCCTAATGTAATGCCACATAAACCGAGAACTGAAGAGGATGATATGAAGGACCTTGAGGCTTTGTTGAATAAGAAATCATTTAGAGAGATGCAGAAATCTAAAACAGGTGAGGAGCTTTTGGACCTTATTCACCGGCCGACTGCTAGGGAAACTGCTGTAGCCGCAAAGGTTGGCAAAATTACTTCCTACTTTAACAGCATGCTTTGATTAACATCCTTTCACCATTCCTCAAGTCAAGTCCCCCTTAACGGCAGAGGTTACACTTTCGTGAATTCCGTGTTCACCTACCTTAGTCTTGATATGTGTGCATAATAAAAATATGTTTAATAAATATATGAGTGGGTGAACAACAGGGCTAAACAAATTTGCTTAAGTATATCTGAAGTTGTTAGGGCTAATTTGGTACACGGAATGGCATGAAATGGAATAAAAAATAATTTCATGGGTAAAGATGATATTTTTATCCGTACTTTTGGAAATTTTAAAAAATAACGTTGAGTAATGATCAGAAGAGGACATAATTCTGAGAGGATGAAAAGGAATTTTCTTACTCAAGCTTTGGGTGTACAGGAATTAAACGAAGAAGGGGATGTAGTATGTGTTGGTTATCCAACAAGGTATGGTTAGGAAATGATGAAAATGTCTTCTTGCTTGGGGGATTGTGACAATACTATCATACTCATGATCATCTCTTTCCATAACCATTTGATCATTACCCATGAAGAGTACCAAAAATAATTTAAAATTTCCCATACAACTGAGGATGTGCTTATGTTCTGATTATGATATTTTTCATATGTATCAATGACCTACATATGTTCACACCTTGCTTAACCTGCCAAGTGCTGTAGCCTGTGACTTTGTATAAACAAGTCAGGACCTATAGCACATCAATCTATGGCCATTACTTTCTCAACTCCAAAATTTACATTCCACGCTCTGTCTCATGCTTGCTGTGTGCTTATAGTTCACTCCACATTGTCCATAGCTAATTTGTTCTCCCCATCCTGCTTGTTGCTGATATCTTGTTTCAGTTCAAAACAAAAGGTGGTTCTCAATTGAAGGTTTACTGTTCATCTTTGACAAAAGAGGATTGCCAACGTCAGTCAGGATCTTTTATAGCATGTGATAAGGTCAGTAACGATGACTGTATGTTACAATGGAAAAATACCATTTTATTAGATTTATTTCACTTCTGAGTTCCATGCAACTTCTGTGTGGCATCACACAAAAACTTCTGGGAGCATGCTTGCACTGAAAGTTGAATGGAGGATAGAGCTGAAAAGAGAAGGGTATTGTTAATGCTGAAGTTCTTTGCTTTACACAACTTTACTCATTGCTTATCTTTAAAGAATCTAGTGCATATCTTACATTCCTCCTATGTTTATAGACAGAGTATTATCATAAATATTCTTTGCATGTGATTTTGATTTTTTCTTTCAGCACAATTCGATGAACCCAAGAGGTCTTTAAATCAGCTAATCTAGGTGTTGCATGACCTTGACCGATATTTTGTTAAAGTGACTCAGAGCAGTATATGGTGGACAACTTCTAATTTAGGGATCCCCTAGAATTGTTTATTTATTTCATATGCTATTGCTTAAAACCTAAAAGCATGAATTGTTAATTAGGACTTTGTTAGAGTAAAATTGTGCATAATTAACAATAGATCAAGTCTACAGGTTCTCCTTCGTTATTTGCATTAAAAGGCAAGAGTACTTCTTGAAGGGGTTATGTCTGGACATTAAACCCGGGGACCTTTGTCTAAAGCCGTGAAAGCTTCTAGTCTACTAGGGGTTATGTCCTCTTAGCCTTCTCTGTGTGTGTGTGTGTGTGTGTACATAAAATGGAGTAAGCCAAAGCATGTTTTCAATGTTTTTGGTGACATTGAGTGGAGAACTAGCTTTTCTATACATAAATTTATATCCAAGCAATCCTCAACCTCAATTTTCTTTCCAAGCTCTTATGGTCACTGAGTTTCTACTGGTGGTTCTTTCATACATTCATGCAGATTTTATATAGGCCTTATAAACTCAATATGGATCAGCTATTGTTTCATGATTTAGATTGCTTATATTAATAACCAGAGATTATCTTTTCATAAACACGTTAGTAATACTCAACTAGATTTCATGGTGGGAAACTAAATTTTGCTGATAATTGATTCTTCTAGTAAACTGATTGTAAGATATGGATTCTGATTCTAGATTGTTGTTCTGTGCTCACAAAAAAAAGAAAAAAGAAAAAGAAATGAATATATAAATAAAAGAAAATATGTACGCTAGAAGGACTCTAATGTAATTTTCAATTGGAGCTTAAATAAAAAAGGGAAATTTATTGGGAGGTCCTAAATAAGGAACTTATTTAATGAATGGTCCCAATTCTCAAAATATTTATTAAAAGGTCCCATTGACAACATGAGGTCCTATACATTGACAACTTCATGCGCTGTATTGACAACACCTCATGTTGTCAATGGGACCTTTTGATAAATATTTTGAGAATTGGGACCATTCATTAAATAAGTTCCTTATTTGGGACCTCCCCAATAAATTTCCCAATAAAAAATGATGTGTCTGAGGTTTAAATTACTCAGCATTCTACCAAATGTTGGATAGAGTTGGCCCCGTGCATAGCATACCATCAAATGCACCTACTTCATTTGTGTGAAGCAGTTACCCAGTGTCATTGTAACATGTTATTTGGCATATGAAGTTTAATGGTATGCGCCAGGGGTGATTTCGGTGTGCCCATTACACCTCTCGCTGTTATTTGTGGCTTGAGTGTCCATCTTGTTTGCGCTAAGGAGAAAACTTCTGAACTCAATTTTCCTTTTTATTGCAATTCCTGCACTGAAGTTGTATTGAAAAAATGAGTACAAAGTACAAACCATGGCCCCAGGCAAATTGAAACAAAAGATAGCTATCTATGTGAAACCTGTTTTCATGGCCAAGTAGAATCTTTTGATGGAACTCCTTCATGAATAAGGAGAGGTTATCTTGTCAGTTAGAGTCTTTTAACCTTTGTTTTTTTTTTTTGTTCATTAACTCTACATTTGTTCATCTTATGTCAACAGGTTCATTTCAGGCGGATCATTGCTCCTCATACTGACATTAATTTAGGGGATTGTTCCTTTCTTGATACTTGCCGACACATGAAGGTATGCCTTCAGTTTCAGATAAAATCATCCTCGAAGTGGGCCCTCATTTGGGTTATATTTATTATTAGCTGGACTTATGTTATTTTTTATTTATCCCTTGATAGACATGCAAGTATGTTCATTATGAGTATGATCCTACGCCAGATGTGCCTCCAATGATGATGGGTGCTCCTCCTCCCAAGCCACTAAAACCTCAGCGGGCTGAATATTGTTCTGAAGTGGAACTTGGTGAGCCACAGTGGATCAACTGTGATATACGCAACTTTAGAATGGACATATTAGGGCAATTTGGAGTAATTATGGCAGATCCTCCATGGGACATTCACATGGAACTTCCTTATGGAACAATGGCTGATGATGAAATGCGCAATCTTAATGTTCCTGCTCTTCAAACTGATGGTCTGATTTTTCTGTGGGTCACTGGACGGGCGATGGAGCTTGGACGTGAATGGTAATGCCTACCACCGGTCCCATTAATTTAATCACAAACTATAATATCCAGTATTTGGTTTGGTTTGCATGTCATAATATGCTGAACTGCCCATGCAGCTTAGAACTCTGGGGGTACAAGCGTATTGAGGAGATCATTTGGGTGAAAACGAATCAACTTCAACGAATAATCAGAACTGGGCGTACAGGCCACTGGCTTAATCACAGTAAGGAACATTGCCTTGTTGGAATAAAGGGAAATCCAGAAGTAAACAGGAACATTGACACTGATGTTATTGTTGCTGAGGTCCGGGAAACAAGTCGCAAGCCAGATGAGGTTTGTATTGTATAACTTATTTTCTTGACTGCTGATATCCAATTATTCCTTGATTGACTTTACCTCTAAAGAAGGTGGTTCTAGGCCATTGATATATTATTTGCCATAACCAGGTTAAAGGAAAAGATTAATAGAAATTCATAAGATGTTTTCAACCTTTTCCTTTCAACGCTTTTCGACAGAACTGGAATCTCTTCAATGCAAGGAAAAAGAATCTCTCACTCTGTCTCTCAGTGTCACTCATTTTCAAATCTCAAACTATGTGTAGATATTGAATTTGACATTTGATGCCTAGCAATTTTGAAGTTGTCAATACATTCTTACAGATGTACCCCATGCTGGAGAGGATAAGTCCGAGAACAAGAAAGCTGGAATTGTTTGCTCGCATGCACAACACTCATGCAGGGTTGGTTTTCTGGATTGGTGTCTGTTTAACTTTTTTTAATTAACATAATTCTTGGAATAAATTAGTGATTCATCTAATTTGAATTCTGTCTCTTAGACCAGACTACCTGGTTGTATATGGAAAGGCTTATATGAATGAAAGTTTTTCTGGATATGCATTTTGCGGGTTTTGGGGCAGAAAGCTGTGTGGAAAACAGATCTAAGGCCTATTGTGGAAGCAATCATTATTCACTGCTTTCCTCATTTTTCTTTCAGATGGATGTCACTTGGTAATCAATTAAATGGAGTAAGGTTGGTTGATGAGGGGCTGCGGGCAAGGTTTAAGGCTGCTTACCCAGATGTGGAAGTCCAGCCCCCTTCGCCTCCAAGGGCTTCTGCCATGGAAGTAGACTCTAGTGCTACTGCTCAAATGAGAAGTCCTTTTGCAGCTACAGAATCCAAGTCTACTACAACGCAGTTTGGAGAGCCTGTGGCTCCAGAAACCGCTTATCCTTCTGAAGTGAGGCCAATGCCTGTGGATGTTGAAATCAGCTAACTTTCTGATGAGTCAGTCATGATCGGTGGGGTTACTTGGTAATTCTGAAAGGAAACAGTCTTTTTAAACTTTTTTTTAATCAGTCTTAGAATTTGGCCTCCACCTTTTCCCTTGTTTTTTTTTTGTTGCCCGCCCGGTTCACCGGAGCTTCGCCCCAACTACGTCTGGAACCGACCCGCGTCGCGCACCTAGCATGGTGGGTGAGTCTTCCAACGGTAGCTGCTGCATACACAAGGCTCGAATCCGAGACATTGCTTAAGATGGAACAAGCCGTTTACCACTTGATCCAATCAGCTGTTGGTCACCTTTTCCCTTGTGGAGACTGCAAGGTTAGCTATTTGTTAAAGGGGTTACTTGTAAAATATATGTTGACTGTTGCATCGTGTAGCTAGTAATGTTTACGAATAGTGTTAAATCCTTTAATTAATTAAAAATCAGTTATCATTATACACTCAATTTTTAGAAGACCATCGACTCCATTTTGAAAGCTTAACTATCTACGAAGAATAAATCCTATACTTTTTAAACTCCATTGAATTATTTTTCTTAGAAAATAATTCTTAATACAGTTATCATCAATGTATAGGTTCTAAAATTATGAGGGATTCTATGCATTGGCCACTGACATAAAATGACTGCCAGAAGAACTCTACTGATAGGAATATTGAGTATATATTTCAAAACTATCCTTTTATATTGCTATATGTGTTGTTTACTTCCAAATTTTCATCTTCAAAAACTAGTTTAGTTGCTCTGTACGAACCTCTTTCATAGTTCCATCCTCATAAGAACTTGACTTTAAACTCATTTCCTCATGCATGCATATATACTTTTAACATGTTGGACCATATTTGGAATACTTAGGTGATCATCCACTTATCGAACAAAACATCATAAATCACATAAAATTATACATAGCCTTCATCTACTAGGCATACAACTTTTCCTTTCAAAATAAAAGCAAGTAATATTAAAGCTTTCATTCTTCATTCTTCCACCCCGTTGCCTTTTCTATTGGATGAGCTTAGGTTAGGAATGAGATTTCAAAGAAATCATAGGGATTTAACAATAATATCAACATGGTAATTAAAACTTGAGGGAAAATTTCAAAGACGATAAGATAAACAATTTTATTTCAAATTCCTGCCACAAGATTTTAAATCATTTTAGAAATTGTCCTCATTGTAACAATTGAATAGGGGTGTAATGCGGGCCAACCATGGGTGCGGGTTATGGCGGAATGGACTACTTTTTTAACCAACCTAATGTGCTAGAATTTTTAATTCTTTCTTATTATTTTTTAATTTTTACTTCACGTAATATACTAAATACCTAAAATGAAATATATTTGTTTCACAAATCTAAAATATAAAAATTCACTAATAAATAAATGTAAGATCTTTAATTCAAATTTCAAAAAATGCAATTTAAACAAATATAATACATCTTACAAGATTGAATTTAAATATTACAATACAAACTAAATATAAATCTCAAATCAAATTATCAACAATAATACATTTCAAAGCATGAGTAGAAGCTATCAACACATTCTTTTTATTAGTCAATTCATTAATCAGCTTTATTTTTTTAAGTTTAAAAAGTGGGTCTGTCATGCTAGCCCAGTGTTTGATTCACATCAAAATGATTATCAAATTTTCTAACTCAACCCCCACTTTTTGTCGTGTTGGTGGGTTGGGTCCATAAGTGCAACCTATTTTATCACCCCTATAGTTGAAAAGTTAAATGTTAGAATTAAGATTTTTCGTCAAGTAATAGCAAATCCTAAAAAGTAGTTATTAAGAATATGTATCAAAATTATAGCCCTTTATAGGCCATTTTGTAAATGTCCGCATCTCGTTAAATCCAAAGAAGCAAAGAAAAACAAACACAAAACCCAAGTGACCTACCAATGGTGATTAGGTCTAGGAGAAGGAGTTAGCTCTCCATAAGGTAACAAATTAAGATTCGAATTCCCACTAGAAAATGTTCTCACATGTAATGCTTAATAGTGACTTGAATAAAATTCCATATAGTAAGATAATACATGTGTTTCGTATAGAAAACTCTGATGGGTCTAGTCAAGATGTATGAAATTCAAATTAAAAACATTGAGAGTGCGCATGCGTTTCAATAAAAACAAGCGAGACAATTGATTCAAAACCTTTTATATGCAATTTCATTTCCAATGAGACGAGATTTAGATCTTGTGAATAGTGATAGTTTATTGTAATATAGCGAATCAATATTTAAATATCCGTTGAAATATGTAATCACATTTAGTATATGATAGTACCTTAAGTAGATTCATCTCTAGTACGAGAATGCATATGCTTTATGGGAAAATGCAATTTAATTTTTGCCTCTTTATGTTTCTTTTTAATTTTTATTATTATGTAAGATTTTTTTTTTACATGATATAATTAACATATAATTAAACTAGCTCGACCTTATGATTGAATTTTGAACCATGGTCTTGATTAGTTAAATGATGGGTTTAATTTTTAATACCTTCATGAGGAAACCAATTGTTATACTTTCCTGGGTGTAAGCAATTTTTACATGGTTTTTTTCATGTTGAACTTCTTTTTACACCCGTTATATCTTAAGACTATCTAACATCTTGTTTGGATTAACGTTACACTCTTATCCTATCTAACTTTTTCAAATTAAAGTTGAAGTAAAAATCATTTGGTGTAATATGATTTATTTTCAAATATATTTTTGTTAGGGTTAAATTAACTTTTGATCATTGTAATTTCTTTCAATTCACACTTTGATCCTTCTAGCTCTAAAATTGTGTTTTTAATCCTTATAGTTTAACCCATATGAAACTTTTAATCCTATAATTTCAAAACTACATCAATGGAAGTTTAATATCATCGAAGACACTGATATGTTGCTGACACCATTAATTTTGTGGATGTGTCATGCACATTTACCTCGACTGCAGACTTGGGGGAAAGAGAAGAAGGCAGAAGCTGACTGACTTGGAAACTTAAAAAAAAAAAAAGAATGCTGGCTCTTCCCTCGCACTTCCTTCCTCTCTGTCATCGTTCTCGCCCACCCTCCAAATCTCATTTGTCTCTTTCGTTCTGTCCTGATTCTCCTTCAACCCCATCTCTTACATCAACCGTCTCTCGTTTCTCCTTCGTTCCCTCTAAAACTTCTTCTACATTCAATCCTTTCTTGAAGCCCCGTATTGCAAATCACTCAAGCATGGCAGCTGCTCTCGATTTTCCCCTCGACCATTGCTGGTCTTGTTCTGAGTCCATTGCCGGTGGGAGCTTGGGCTTTCCTTGGTTTAACGACCTCCGTTGTGACAAAAACACTGACTTTTTGCGCGGCTTCCAACGCGTTCACTGACCAGTTCATTTGGTTGATTGTGATTTCCTTCTTCTTCGCTCGTGGGTCATCAATGGCGGCGGAAGCCATAGCAGAGAGCTTCGGAGAGTGGGTCATCAATGGCGTCAAGAAGACGAAGAAGGTTATGACATGGAGGGGGCTGTGAGGGTGTCATTCGGGCGTAACCCGAGGATTTTCCGGGTCGAAATGGAGCGTGACAGAAGCACATTTTTCTTTTTTCAAGCTTCTAATTCAACAGTCTCATGCCACATCAATGAAATTGACGGAGTCAATCACACATAGGTGTGCTTTACGAACTCCATTCCCCAAATGGTGCATACAAGGCGAAATAAAACCTTCTTGAAATATGTAAAAACCATTTTGAAATCCATAAAAATCATCTTGAAATACGTAAAATCATTTAGAAATCCATAAATTCCTTTTTCTTAATGGAGTTCCCAAACACACACATGTCTTTAATGGAGTTCATTTTAAAACTATAGATATTAATAGTTTCAGCGGATTAAATTATAGGAAAAAACAACCTTAAAACTATAAGAACCAAAATGTAAATTAAAGGAGATTATGAGAATCAAAAGTTAGTTACCCTTTTTTTTATAAAAAAATCAAATTAAGCGTAAACTTCTATCCCTTCTTCCTCCTTGGCAGACTACTTTCTGATCATCGTCTCTTTTCCCATTTCTCTATGGCTGGTTGAGTCTTGTGGCGTGCGTTCTCGACGCGTCCTTTTTCCCTCTAATCGATATGCTCATGCAAGTAGTTGGTGATTGCTTGGCTTAGAAATCACTGTTAGTGTCTGTACGGAGATCCAATGAAAAATTGATTTTACATCAATTAAAGTAAGTATGTGAAATGAAAGGAGTTTTATTTCATTTTATATGCAAGTAACGTGAAAAATGAGTGTTCCCAAACAGGTTTAATTGTCAATTTGCTTAATGGATCTACTCTGCTACTAGTTCACATTTGAGGTGTACTATAGAAAAAAGAATCATTTTCCTACATAATCAAGGTTTTGATTCACACCGTCTAAACACCATTAAATTCAAAAGGTAATTTGCTATGCTGAACCATGGTTTCACATGACAAAACCATGGTTTTTGAGGAAGCTGCCATCTTATCAGGTTTATATGATACAAAAAAAGGGGCAGCAACTTCTTCCCTTCACTGTTAGATTAATTTAGATCTTTATTAGCCATTTACATTTAAATTTTTTTAACAATCATCCAAAAACTTATATTTTATCAAAAATAACTTATTTCATAAAATTATTTTACTTAAAACTATTGTTTAGAATCTTTTTTATTACTTTTTTCAAAAGTTATTCTTTAAAAACTAATATAAACACACCCTAAGTTTGCAATCATACAAAATATACTCACATTCTAGTTCTAAACACAACTTTAGTTTGTGGTTGTATAATTTTATCAAAAGAAATTCTAAAATCTAGGATGAAAGTGAAGCATATAGCTGATAAAGCTAATGATAGGAATGGTGAGGCATCCTAATCAAATTTAGCATCATCTTCAATATAAAAGAATTGTATTAAATTGTAAAAAGACATCCAATCTAATTAGTTATGCAATATTATTTAATTGAAAAATTTTACATTTCAATGATATTTAATTTATATACTTTTTATTCATTAACTATATTTAATTAATTATTTTACTATGGGAGAATCCAAAAAAAAACCATTGAAATTTAGAAAGAACAAATAATGGTTTTGAATTTGCTAAATCCCAAATTAGAGGTACTGGACCAAACTGTCAATGAAAAGTCATGTTACTCTGAAATGTTTCTCTATCATGTTGAAGAGTACCGTCTAGTGGAATCGTTGTTGTGGAGAGGAGTCATTGGCGTCAAGTTGTCTTTGCTATTAAAGGAGTTCTTCTCGTTATGGTTATGCAAATATGTTGAACATAAGTTTTTTACTTGAATGAGTTAAAAAGTTCATTCAAATGAATTTATTAAGCGTCAAAAATTGTGACTTTCGAATTATCTTCATTATATTACACTTTGGATATTAAGATTTATTTGTAATTATTGTTTCTCATTCAAATAAAAAACTTATCTTCAACATATTCAAATAAATCTAGGATATATCACACTTTGGATCTATACTTCATTTGGATAATTCTTATTATTCATTCAAATAAAACTCACATTTTTTGAATAAATCAAAAAATCATTGACCAAATGAATTAAAGCTATATGTGAAGATTCATTAGTTTTTTAAAATATTTGTTTTATTTATTAATTAGGCCCTTAAATTTAGCATACCTTTTTGAATAAATCATTTTGATATTTATTAAATGTTACGATCTTGTAAAATCCATTAGTATAATATCATTAGAAGATTTAGGATATTATTTTTCTTTAATATTTTGATTCATATTAGGATTAGTAAGTTTTCTTATTTAAAAAACATGTTGTATTCATTTACTTCAATATGATTGAGAGATTTTTCCTCGACAAGTGATAACTTGTAGTTTTGTTTTATGGAATGAAAATGGTTTGATCACAAGAGAGTCATCAACTTTTGTTGAGCCTTTTATAAATAATAATCTATAAAGAATTCTTTTGAGCTTTTAGCTGCTCGTTTAGGTTGCAAAAGTTTGATAAATTTTTGTAGTGCATTTTATAGTTAAGGATCTAGAGACAAGTTCCTCAAGGATTTAGTCGATCAAATTATTAATTTACGAGTTTATCTGGTAAATCTCACATCATAATATCATCCAAATTTATTTTAATATGTTGAAATCATTTAAATAAGAAACAAGAATTTTTGAATGAATCTTATAATTCAAAATGTGATATCCATGTTGAACATAAATTTTTCATTAAAATGGGATATGGTTTGCAACTAATGCCTAGCAACATAAAATTTAAAAAAAATTATAAAATACTAAACGTAAATTGCGATGTATAACTCGCACTTAACAAAAAAACAATTTGACAAAAAAAGTTAAAAATGATGCTAGGCATCAGCCGTGGTGTGCAAGTGACGCCTAGAAAAAAATTTGAACAAAAATTAAACAAAAAAGCTATATTCATTTCATCATTTGAATGTGTTGAAAATATCACAGTTTGGATTTTATACTTTATCCGAATAATTTTTGTTTCTCATTCGAACAAAAACTTATCTTCAACATATTCAAATAAATTTCGGAGATATCACAATTTAGATTTTAAACTTCATTCAAATACTTCCTATTTCTCATTCAAATAAAAAGCTTATCTTCATCATATTCGAATCAACTTAGGAGATATATCACACTTAAAATTTACACTTCATTCAAATAACAATCACATTTTTTGATACCTAGGGAGTTTTACATAATGCATGCTAAGTTCATTTAAATGTAATTTTTAACTCATTCGATTGAAATATTATTTTCAACATATTCGTATAAACTTGACGGGGAAACTCCCTCAATGACAACAACGGAATAGATTCCTCTTGACTGCAACAACTCCTCTTCACGGTAATGATCCCACTCAATTGCACTCTTCGACATGGCAGATGTAGTGTGAAATCGGATGCAATGGGAACCTTTTTTTCCTCTTCCTTAGATCCACTTTCAAATTCTGCATCCTCCTCCCTCTGTTTTTTTTAAAACATTTCAAGGTAATATTGTCTTTTTATTTACATTTAGAAATTCGTGCATGGTCCAGCACCCCTAATATGGGATTAGGCAAGTTCATAATCTTGATTTGCGCTTTCTAAATTTCAATTGTCTTTTTCTAGGATTTTTTTTCTTTTACTATTTTAAAATTTTTCTAAATAACAAATTAAATATTTTATTTTATCATTGTAATGATAATATTTCTCTTTAAATTATCACATTATATACATATAATATATACATTTATTTAGTAAAATCAAGTCGTTATCAATAGTTTTACATCTGAATTTACTTTTTAATCAATAAGTTAAATAAATTTCAATTTGTCAACTTTTGTTTTTATAAAATTTTATTCAAACATAAATAATATATCACCACGTTGTTATTACTTTAACAGTAGTTTCCAACAGTCGGTTGAAATGAAACCCACTCCTACCACCATTAATAAATCAATTTTCAAATAGGTCCTAAATCTATCACTATTTCCTTGAAGATGTTCAAGGTTTAAATCAGGTTCAAAAGTAACTTAGGTTCTTCGTAATAAGCAAACCGAAAAACGTTCATGCCATGCATTTATTAATACCGTTATTTGAAAATTCGAATTCGAATTCATGTACGTACAAAGGCTTGGGTATTGGTCTATTTACAAAGCAAATTTGACCAAAGAAAAAAAAAACAGCTCGACAAAGCAAAACTTGAATTTTCTGGTGGTCAACATGAAAATTGGCCTAAAGTTTCAAATAAGGACTGAACTTGCGGGCAGAAGGTCTAGAAACCAAAAACCCAACTCCGAGACCCAAACATAGAACCCAAATTCCCAAATCGACGGCCCCTCTGAGTCGTTCAAATTCGAAGACTTCATGAGAATCCTCTGAAGGAAGCTCCATTTCCTCCGGAATCTGCTCTAAGTGACCAACATTAACGCAGTGCTTAATTCTCTCCTTGGGATTCAGAAGCCTCACCCAGTTTATGGCGGCGACGTCTCCATCATCGAAGGCGAAACAAAGCTGAACCTCTGAAATCGGGTGGTTGCAAGACTGAGGAAGATGAAGTTGGGATTTACAGTCCAACGACCATCGATGTTGGTCCTGTTCGGTTAAAGCCCCCTTTAACAAGATGTCTTCGCCGAGAAACAGTTGGAAGGAAATGGGTTCCCGCCGCCGCCGTCGCAAGAAGGGGCTGAGCTTGGCGGCGAAGATGGCGTGAGGAAGTGGATGATTTTGAAGGCGGCGGAGTGAGAGAGAATGACCGGGAGGGTTAAAGAGGATCGTGAGGAATGGTGGCAAGGGATCGTTGAAATCCGACGACGACGCCGATGTGCGTACATGAACGAAGAGTGCTTTGAAGTTGACGGAAACGACGCCGTGTGGGCAAGGTGAGGGATGGAGAAGATCGGTGGACCTACACATAGTTGCTAGTTCTGTGATTGTTGTGAGGAACAAAGGGAAGAGGATGTGGTGTTTAGTATTAAAAGGAGGCAAACATGGTGCCGCGTCTGCGGTTTTGGTTCAATTCCACGGAACTAAATTTGCCAAGCACACGGATTTTGCGCCGACATGGCCGCCACCTAACCGTTGTAATGATTTTTTTTTTTTTGGTTTGAGCGGACCTTTTTAATTGTTAATCCTTCCCACTTTACATAAATTTATAAATAATATGGTGTGACAAGTGATTCATACGATTTCATCTCATACACTATATCTTGCAACCCCTAGATTGAAGAAGAGTATTTAGTACATTAGCAAAAAAAAAAAAAACAAAAGAAAGAAGAGTATTTAGTGCAAGGGCACCGTTTGGCAACCCCATAAGCACTTTCAAAAACACGTTTTACGGTGTTTTTCTATAAAACGAGATAATCTCATCCACATATTTACCTTGACTTGTGTAAAAGTACTTCTCCACCGTTTTATCAAACAAACCCCTTTTAAACCGGTGTAAAAGTAGGGGATGTTAAGGAATTTATCATGCATTGCAAGAGGATCAAACTTACCTAAAAAGAGGCTTTGGCAAATTTTTAAAGAAAAGCTAAAGTCTCAAGTGAAGGGTTCTAAAATCCAAGAATCTGCCCTGTTTTTGGAATAGCGATGAAAATAGCAAACAAACTCCGAATGACTTGAAACTTACCAGTTAAATACTACACGTCCTAAGCTTTAAAATGAGCTAAAGTTTGTTAAATTTGGATATGTAGATAAGGAGTTATGATTTTCCAAAGTTGAGTGATAAATCTGGAAAACTGGAAAGTTACCAAATGAACAGTAATTTTCGTGAAATAAACTGTATCAATTGGGCGAGTTTTGGAACCAGTGAGTATTTTTCATCTATAGATCACTTTGTAAGCTTCAAATAAAAATTTTAACCACTCCATTTTGATTTTTCTAGAATTAGTTATGATTTTTCAAAATTGGGTCAGAAATCTGGAAAATGACCAAGTGAATAGTAACTTGAAAATGAAATTTTCAAGTTCACTTCTTTAGTTAATTTAAGTTATCTAAGGCCCTAAAGTGATTCAATAGTGATATAATATGAAGCTTATAGGGGAAAATAAGGAGTGTTACATTTGGTGGTATTAGAGCAAGGTTCTGGGCTTGATTGGACTTGTTTATGCACTAGTTACGCATTGATATTGTATTATGTTAAGTGCATTGTTTATTATATGTGACTGGTGTTGTTACTTTAAGATTCATGCTTGAATAAATGTTGATCTCTTGTGTTATGGAATTGATGAATTTAAGTAGTAAAGTATGGAAGACAAAAGCACAGAGGTCACGCAACCTAAACAGCACAACACTGGGTGTTATATATGTGATATACATATCTTAGAGGTAAGTTCGTACTCTAAGCTTTTGTGAAACAGTATAATCCTCGTGAGTACAATCCAGATGATGACTCAGAACCAGTACAATCAACATATGTTCAAATTCACAATCTCACCAAGTACACATACAACTTACACAACACAGAGAATAATCCTATTACAACGCACAAATTTACCTAAACGAATAGGTTAGGAAAGTCATGCCACATTCGCTCTTCAGTTTCCCAGGTAGCATAGCCAGGTGACATCCCCTTCCAAAAGACTTTCAGAAGTCATATTAATCTATTTTGTAATTGTTTATCCTTCACATCCAATATTCTCTCTGGCTCAACCATTTAAGTGAAGTTCTCTCTCAACTCAATCTCTTTAGGCTCAATCATATGCGAATGATCTAGATTGTACTTCTTGAGCTGTGACACGTGGAACACATTGTGTACACATGACAAATATGGTGGCAAGGCAATTTTGTAAGCAACTAGTCCAATCCACTCCAAAATCTCATATGAACCAATGTATCGAGGAGTCAACTTCTTAGCTTTAATAGGTCTGCCTATTCTAGTTATTGGTGAAACCTTGAGAAACACGTGGTCTCCTACTTGAAACTCCAAAGTTCTACGCTGCCTATCTGCATAACTCTTTTGGCGACTTTTAGTTGTTAGCAGTTTTTGCCTGATCACCTCAATTTTTCTTGTGGTCTTATCAACATAATTGAGACCTACATTGGTCCTCTCACTTAGCTCAGTCCAGTAAAGCGGTGTTCTATACTTCCTGCCATACAGTGCCTCAAAAGGTGCCATCTGAATACTTGTTGTTGTATGCAAAATCCGCCAATGGTAGACGGCTATCCCAGCTTCCTCCAAGCTCTATTACACAAGCCCTCAACGTATCCTCTAATGTTTAGATTGTCCTCTCATTTTATCCCTCAGTTTGCAGATGATATGATGTACTGAACTTCAACCTTGATCCCAAAGCTCCTTGTAATGACTTCCAAAAGTTCAAAGTGAACCTTGGATCATGATCAGAGATGATGTCTTTGAGTACCACATGGAATCTCACAATTTGGTTCACATATTGTTAGAACAGGATTTGACCAAGAGGGGGGTGAATTGGTTAGATTAAAAAAATTAACACTTGAATCAAAATAAGTGCAAAGTCATCGAAAGAGTAAAAAGGAAGATGAACATGGAGATTTATCTTGGTTCGGTCCCTCTGACCTACGTCCAGTCCTCAGAGCGCCTCTAAGCTTTATAATCCACTAATCACCAACAAATCAGGCTCACCAGCCTTTACAGTGGAGATTCACACTCCCCCTTACAATTCACAATGAAACAGAGTCTCACACTCTCTATTTTTCTGACCAAATCTCAACCCAATAAATTCAAGGTCCCAAACTTGAATATATCATAGATTTACAAAAGAATTGAATGATACAAACTCTCTTGAAGAGTGAATAAAGAATAGTGAAGCTCGAAATAAATATTCAAAGTAGTGACAGAAGGTTATTGACACAGTAATGGCGTATATTAAATTTGATTTTTCAGTTATCCTCTATCTTTAAAGCTTCCTCTATTTATAGAGGAGTAATCAAAATATATCCGTTACTCAAACTTGAATATCTGTTAGAGAGAAGCTTGCATCCATTGCTCTCATTGGCTGTGGTTGTTGAACATCATAAATGCTTCATTAAGGTTGTGGTTCAACTGTCACGCCAGAGTTCATTAATTGCTCATCTTCATTCCTCGGACTGCCTGACCTATTTAATGAAAGTTCTGCAAGGCATTTATCAGGGTAGGTAACGTTTAAAAATTATAGACATGAAATAGGAAAGTTTTAGAGAATATAGGCTTAGTTGTCATAGCAGAAATGTGTCAGAGAAAGCATACTCGAGTTTTTCTTTACCATGCTCGAGCGTTAGACAGTAAAATCAGTGTAAATATGAAATTTTGAAACTTTGTAAATCACTACTCGAGTGTTTTGAGACAATGCTTGAGTGTTCACAACTCCATTGAAGTTACTTGAGTGTTTGCTGAGAGTGTTGTAGAAGTTTTTGAAATTCAGTATAAGTACTCGAGTCTTGAAATTCTTGTGCTCGAGTGTTAAGAATACTTGTAGTTGCTACTCGAGTGTTCAGAGGGAAACATGAAGTAAAATCATTCGAAATGTTACAATACTCGAGTGTTGAAAACATAATACTCGAGTGTTGTTACTTTTCTGCCATTACTCGAGAGTTTTGATGGAAGTGTTATGTTTTTGATGAAATGGTGCTCGATAGTCGAGTATTCAAAAATTAATACTTGAGTGCTGTTAACACTTTTATCTAATACTCGAGTGTTATGCTTAAAGTGTTGTCTTTCGTTTGAAAACTTTGCCCGATACTCGAGTGTTGAAAACTAGCACTCGAGTGTTGGCAACACTTTCTCCACAACACGAGTGTTATGCTTCAAGTTCAAGTATTTTGACTCAATACTTGAGTATTCAGAACTCAATACTCGAGTCTTGCTAATACTTTCATTTGTAACTCAAGTATTCTGCTTCAAGTGTTGAGTACTCTTTTGAAAAGAAAATTCGATACTCGAGTATTACAACACAATACTCGAGTGTTGTCAATACTTCAACATAATAATTGAGTTTTCATATGAAAGTATTCTGATTTTAACACCATTACTCGAGTGTTTCAAAATATCACTCTAGTGCTTGCAACACTTCATCTTAACACTTGAGTTTTCACTTCAAGTGTTGAATTTCAGAAACATTTTAACTTGCAATACTCGAGTATTAAAGTTCAGAATTCGAGTATTATCAACACTCCCAACAAGAACTCAAGTGTTGCCTAAAAGTATTGATTTTTAACTTATGAAAAAACCTTGATACTCAAGTATTAAAGCACAGAACTCGAGTATTCTTCAATACTTTCATACAAACTTGATGACTTGATTATAGAACTCGAGTGTTTTATTAAGAACAATTAATCATCAACAATTTAAGCTTTATAATTCTTAAAATCATGTTGTTATCATCAAAATAAGGCATCAACACATATAACTCAGCCAATTTCTCCAATGAATAATTTCCTCGAATGGGAAGGAAGTGGGCAGATTAAGTCAAATGGTCCACAACTACCCATAAAAAATTTTACCCTCCTATAACTGGGGGTAATCCCATGATAAAATCCATAGATATGCTTTCCCATTTCCAACCAGGAACCTCAAGGGTTTGTAACATTCCTAGGGGTTAACGATGTTCTTTCTTGATTTTTTGACAAGTTAGGTACTTCAACACGAAATCAATCACCTCCCTCTTCATTCTAGGCTACCACTATCCCCGTTTTAGATCATTATACATTTTTGTGATTCCAGGGTGAATGGTATACCGGCTTTGATGAGCCTCCCAATTCTTCTTGATCTCTTGCTTGTTGGGAACACACAACCTCTTTTTATATCTCAGAATCCTATCACTCCCAATTTCATATTTTGGGACATCACCATTCTCTAACTCCCCTCTGATATGCATCAGATGGTCATCTCCCAATTAAGCATCCCTCAAGTTTTGGTAGAATTCCATATTACTAGTTATTAAATTCAACTTGGTTGCAACTCCTGGTATCATCGCAGGTCTCTTAATCCTTCCAAGTGAGAATGTTCCACCAACATCAAGTGGTACACATGTATCAACTTCCTACTTAGAGCATCTGCTACCATATTAGCCTTTCTAGGATGGTATTTCAACTCAAAATCATTGTCTTTTATAAATTCCATACATCTCCTTTGCCTATTATTCAATTCCTTCTGATCCACTAAGTATTTAAAGCTCTTATGGTCACTGAGCACCTCAAATTGAGATCCATATAGATAATTCCTCCACATCTTCAATGCAAATGCCATAGTAGCAAGCTCCAAGTCATGGGTTGGGTAATTCTCCACATGAGGCCTCAACTGTTAAGAAGCATAAGCCACCACATTGTTCCCTTACATCAGAACACATTCCAAACCCTTCATAACGCATCCGTATAAACTGTATAAGGTTGAGTCGAATCCGATATAATAAGGACTGGAGCTGTAGTTAACCTTGACTTCAACATTTGAAATGCATACTTGCATTTGTTAGTCCATACAAATGGTTAATTCTTTTTAGTTAGCTTTGTGAAAGGCATGGAAATTTTGGAAAACCTTTGAATAAAGCAATGATAATATCTTGCTAACCCCCCAAAAATGTAGAATTCTGTCATCGAATTGGGATATTGCCACTCCAACACACCATTAACCTTGCTAAGATCAACTGCTACATCCTGAGCAGACACAACATGTCCTAGAAATTTCACCTCTCGAAGCTAAAATTCACACTTACTTAACTTGGCATATAACTTGTTCTCTTTCAATAATTGCAATATAATATGGAGGTGAGATCGGTGCTCTTCCTCACTCCTTGTTCATGTATCTAAAGATCATGTTCATGTAGTCCATAAACACTGCTGGAGCACTAGTTAACCCAAAAGGCATCACTAAAAACTCGTAGTGACTGTATCTTGTGTTGGGATTAGTATGTACAAACAACGAAATGTAAAATTTTTCTAATCCCAAATACAGATCTGTTAAAGGCGTTTAGATCAAGGAGATGAAGGCGTACCTTTTACGTTTTGAGATTGTCCCTTCTTATGCGTTCTTACTTCCGATCATGAGGAGCCGATGTTTCATTTATCGCCTCCCTCTACCGGTATCCACACGAACAGTCCCCAACAATGGTAGCATGTTAGCGCCTCTTCGCTTCTCTCTGTCTAGGGTTTCGTGACTCAAGACTGTATTCAAATTTAGAATGGATGCCTCTACCGTTCATGAGGACCCATGTTTATAGAGCTCATGGAGTGCATCATAATCCAAGATTAATCTTTTATTAATCTTGAAAAATTCGAATTTGAATTTCAAAAATATATTCAAGATTAATCATTATTAATCTTTAAACTCGAATTTGAAATGATATTCAAGATCTAATCTTGAATTTTGAATTTCAAAAGATATTCACGATCTAATCTTGAAATTTGAATTTCAAAAGATATTCAAGATCTAATCTTGATTAATCTTGAAATTAGAAATTCGAAATGATATTCAAGATCTAATCTTGAAATTTGATCTTCAAAAGATATTCAAGATCTAATCTTGATCAATCTTGAAATTGGAAATTTAAAATGATATTCAAGATCTAATCTTGAAATGTGAATTTCAAAAGATATTCAAGATCTAATCTTGAAATTCGAAATTTGAAATTCAAAATGTGAAATTCGAATTTTACAATCTTAATTTGGATTAAATTGATCTGATTAAATCATATCCATTTAATTAATCCAAATTTTAAGCCAACGAATTTAATTTATCTTTATAAATTTAATTAATGCTAGTTAGTTAATTTATCAAATAAATTAAATATTGAACTAACACACACAAATATTATTTACATAATATTGTGCAATTTTGAATTTTAACATATATATACAACGTATATATTTAAAATTCGAATAAACCCTAGAAATAAAGCTCATGTTGGATTGTTCTTGCATAAGATCCTGTAAGCCCATATAAAGTTGGTAGTGGAATAATCTCACCACAAGCCCACAAGTCGCAAGTGGTCTCTAGCAAGATATTACGACTACCCAAATCATACGGGGATCTTTAACACGACACAACCACATCACATTTCTTTTGTCACGCGATATCTCGCTTAAGGTTGAGGCATGGATGACGTCATTCTCCTATTCTCAACCATTACTTTCTTGATCCTTGAGTAGTCTGATCAATGAAACGAAAAATCCCTTTTCATTACAGTATGGCCATACATTTCTCAGACTCACTCATCGAGGGGCCCAGTAATATCTCTTAACTAATGCGAGGGACAAATTCCATC
Organism: Vachellia pachyceras; assembly: GCA_025593235.1. Taxonomy (NCBI): domain Eukaryota; kingdom Viridiplantae; phylum Streptophyta; class Magnoliopsida; order Fabales; family Fabaceae; genus Vachellia; species Vachellia pachyceras. The sequence goes on from JANTPZ010003405.1 coordinate 20,736, forward strand.
TTGATCACTCACATTCCTCCACATGAAAACCCTTAAGCCCGGTTATAGCCTTTGTTATCACCCGATCAAAGGTGACTTTTGACTAGGTCAAAGCTTAATAACTTTCATGCAGGAATCCATGATGATCTCAGGTCAAAGGGCATTGTGACATAATTACATATGAGATAAGCTAATGACTTAATCCATGCAGCTTTCTCATAGCGATTCGGTCCAGCACCTTGTGGTCTTACAAGTGCCTATGACCTTGACTCGTATCTCCATATCTTATCAAAGTCATACTGGTCTTACCTTACTTGCGCTTCCACATAGACAACCAACCAGGGACATTTAAGAAAATATTCATAATTCATCTATGGATGCAATTATCATAATAAACATGCAAAACATATGATAATTAAATGGAGAAAATACATTAAAATAAATAATGTGCGAAGTACAATGATTTGCCCCAGGCACAATTTCCAATATCTTGTCCAAAGTGTAGTTTTAGAATTGTCTTCAGCTTGAACCCTTAATTGATGATATCCATATCACAAGTTAAACTTTGAGAAGATAGAAGCACCCACAAGTTGATCCAATAGGTTATCGACCGTCGAAGTAGGTATTTATTCTTAATTGTGACCTTGTTAAGTTGTTTATAATTGATGCATAGCCTCAAACTACCATCTTTCTTCCTTAGAAACAATATTGGAGGACCCCACAGAGACAAGCTAGGCCTGATAAAACCCTTTTTCTAATAAATCTTATATCTGTCTCTTCAACTCTACAAGCTCTAAAGGTGACATTCTTTACGGAGCACTCGAAATAGGCTCTATACTAGGTGCCAAATCAATTGAAAACTCTTCCTTTCTTTCTGGAGGCAAGCTAGACATCTCATCTGTGAATGCTTTCGGAAACTCATTAACAACCTCAATCTTATCAACCCCTTCCTCAGTTTCTTCCTAAATTGAGAAGAAAACCAAATATGCTTCACACCCTCTCTTGACACTCTTCTCTACCTAGTAAGCATATAACACTCTTCTTCGCACAATCTAAAGTAACACTACTTGATGATAGCCAATCCATACCACAATTACATCGATTCCACTCAGAGGCAAACTAAACAGATATATAGTCGTCTTTTGACCATTACATATAAAAGATACTTTCATGCATGCCTTAACAGTTTTCACCATAACTCCCACTGGAGTATATAAAGACAAATCATATAGCAAATCAACCAAGCACAACCTCAACCTCTTGGTATAAACAAAAGATATAAACAAATGAGTAGCACCAGAATCAAATAAAGCATATAAAGGTTTTCTGTTAATAAGAATGTTACCTCTAATCAAATTGGGAGCTACACTGGCCTCCTCAACTGTCAAGGCATACACCTTTCCCACAATCGAAGGTTTAGGCGGGTTGGTCTTCTTCACCTTCTCACAATATTTAGCCGTGTGGCCAACATCTCCACAAGCATAATATACCCAACAATGGCCTAGATGATGCCTACCTCACTGTTGGCATAAGGGATGGTTGTTCAAGCTGGGAATAGTAACAGTAGAGCCTCTAAATGAATCCTGACTCTTGACCAAACCTTGGCATGCACTGTGACCCTAGCTATTATGTCCTCTCACTCCCTGAATGGCATGAGGATGATTCTTCTGATGAGAGCCCCTTAAGTAGTTATGTTTTCTGGAAAAGCTGCCAATAGAGTGGAAAGGTTTCTTACTTATTCCTCCAGAAGGACCTACTGATGGGCTGAACCTACCCAACACATCTCTTTTCTTCGATTCCTTAAGCTCTCGAAGCCTACATCCCATCAAGTGTATCATAGTACACATCTCCTCAAAATTTGAGATTCTAGCCCCTGTAAGCAATGGCTTAAGCTCAGGCTTAGCCTTTTCCAATAATTGGGTCACCATCCAAGCCTTATCCTTCTTTTCTTGTAGATAAGTCACATACTTGGCAAGGTCAATAAATCTGGTAGTGTACTAATCCTTACTTAAGTTTCCTTGCTGCAGTGCAAAGAACTCATTCTCCTTTTGTTGGCGTAGGAGAGCAGGAAAGAAGTAGCCCATAAACATCTTGAAATCAACCCATTTAAGGGTATGCTCCTCCTCAGGAGATATAGCACTCTTCCACCAATCTTTAGCTTGAACTTTCATCTGAACAATGGCCACCTGCACTTTCTACAATTTATTACAGGGTACTACTTTAAATAGAGTTTGTAGTTGGCAAATCTAAGCATCTACCTTAGTAGATCACCTGTACCATCAAAATGAGGAGGGGTGAAATTTTGATAAATTCTTCACACATTAAGTATGAAAGAATCTTGTTGTGGCTACTTTGCACCACCACTCGGTTAATTTGAGTGATCGTCGGTATCCTTAGTACTCGCATAATGTACTGTCCACCCTTTCTTATAAATTGAAATTGAGTCCAAAATAATAGCTATGAGATGAGATAGGGCCCAGAGAAAGAAAGTACAGGAAGAGAGGAAGCCAGTGGACCAAAATGACTACGGGGTAAGTTGGTCCTAAGGCTTTGGAATTTCTAAATATATAAGCCAAGAACATAAATGTCATTAAGTATAAAGGTCAAGGGTAACATGGTCATTGGATGAAAGGGGCCAAACCAGTAGTTAAAAAAGTCGAGTTATAGCCCACAAATAGAAAGTACGGAGAAAGCTGATATTGATGGACTGGAAACCCAAAGTCAGACTTGGCTCAGCGGGAGAAATTTTATAAGAAGTCCGCAGTTAAGTGTACTCGCCCTGGAGTAGAGTAAGGATGGGTGACCTTCTGGGAATGACCCAGATGTCATCACACAAAAAGATTAAGGGCATAAAAGTCAAGGGCAATCTTGGTATTTTGAAAAGTTAGAAAAAGTAAGGGTAATTTGGTAAACAAGAGAAAGTGCAAGGGAATTTTGGTCATTTGACAAAATCAAAGTCACAAAGTCAACTGTTGACCAAAAATTTTACAGATGCTCAATGGATAGACCAGAACTCACTGATCATTGCTGTGGGTCTTGATTCCTTAAGTTACAACTTAGATTTTTGTCTACAGAATTTTGAAGGACAGAAAGCAGGGAATAATTAATCAAGGTAACAGGAGACCCCCAGTTAGTTGAGTTCGGAACATGGAAAATAAAGTGAATTTTGTAGTATTTTATAAAATTATTACCCGGTATATGATAAAAGCGAATTCCTAGATTAAAAGGAAAAAGACCCGAAAACCCCATAATATAATTTTATTCAAAAATTAATTTTAGACAATCTAGAGGGAAATTTGGGAAAAGAAAAAGGGTGAGAGTGTCAGTAGAAATTATAGTAATTTTTAATGTCCTAAAAATATTTTGTCCTTCGATAGCACGTTTCAGGGGTTTTTGACAGGATAAAATTACCCTGTTAATTTTGGATGAATTTCAGGGATATTTTTGGGAAAATCTTTTGCCATATTAGTAAATGAGTTATGGAGATTAAAAGAGAAATAAAAGATCTCCAGAAAAGTAGAGAAAAATTTACCGAAATAAAGTTACTTTTACCGGTGTAAGTTGTAATCGGATGAAGTAATCAAATGGCAATAGGTTTGGTTAGTGTAACCAGATTTTTAACCTTTAGTTCCAACTCATGATGACAGCCCATGTGATCAGATTTTGGGCATAAAAATCTGGTGGTAAGGTGGTGAAGTTGTGGCCATTAGATCACACCATTTTGCAAGATTAAATCTTAGCCATCCAATACCATTACACATGTTATTAAGCAACCATTTCTCTTCATTTCTCCATCAATTTTGGGCATCTTCTTCAGCTGGAAATGGAGGAGCAAGTGACGCCATTTTTGGAGTATGAAGAAGAGACAAGTTTCAAGAACTTACAAGGTAAGAGAACTTACGTCCCAAACCTATACATATTCTTGATCCTTGCAACCTCCTTTACCTTTCTGATGGATTAGTTTCTTGATTAAACCTCTTTTTTTCAAGATTCAAAGTTTGTGTTCTTGGGAGTAAAAGTTAGCAAGAGAGGGATTTAGAGCCAATAATCATGTGCAAAACACTCCTTGTGTTGCAAGGAGTAGTTTGGTGTATAGCTTGTGATTGTTTGATAGTTGTTTGATTGATTTGTAAATTTTGGAATGGCAAACCCTAAGGGGAGGTGCTGCCCAAATTTATATTTGAGAAAGAAGAGTTGTATTCAAGCTATATAATCCATGGAAATGATTTTCGGATCAAGAATATGTTGGTATATATGTTGAAAGTTTGAAAAATCATGTTATGGCATTTATGTGTGTCTTTAGGTCAGATCTGTAAGTGGATGAAGTAATAGGATTTTGATGATTTTGATGCTTCCAATGGCTTTAAAATTAGAAATTGTGTAGGGGTAAAGTGAGACAAGGAATTGGAAAGCATTTGAAACCATTAAGACAAGTTTTGATGTCTTAGGGTTTATGAAATTCAAGGGGAAGTTGAGTTTTAAAGCATTTCTTGCCTTGGTAATGGCCTATACTTGATAGCCATAATGTTGTGCATTATGTAGGCAAGTATTTGGGGCAAGAGGATAATTTCCAAAGAGAGCTTACAAGTAAGGGAAAGTTAAGGAGTAAAGGTAACAAGACCTTCTAACTTAAACTAAATTGTTGTGAAATTGTGCATGACTTATTTTATGCCCAAATCTGATCACATGGGCTGTCATAATGAGCTGGAACTAAAGGTTAAAAATGTGGTTACACTCACCAAACCGATTGCCATTTGGTCACTTCATCCGGTTACAACTTTTACCGGTAAAAGTAAATTTATTCCAGTAAATTTTTCTCTACTTTTCTGAAGATGTTTTATCCCTTTTTTCATCTCCACATTTCACTTATTCATATGGAGAAATATTTATCCCAAAAATACCCATAGAAAACGTCCAAATTCAACACGATTATTTATCATGTCAAAACCCCTAAAAACGTACTATCGGTGGGCAAAATATTTTCAGGGCATTAAAAATTATTATATTTTTTGCTGATACTCTAGCCCTTTTTCTTTTCCCAATTTTCCCTCCAGATTGCCTGTAATTAATTTTTAAAGAAAATTATATTTATGGGGTTTTCGGGTTATTTTCCCTCTAATCTGGGAATTCGCCTTTATCATATGCCGGGTAATAATTTTATAAAATACTATAAAATTCACTTTATTTTTCTATACTCTAAACTCAATTGATTGGGGTCTCCTGATACCTTAAATAATTATTTTCTGCCTTTTGTCCTTCAAAATTTTATAGACAAAAATCTAAGTTGTAACTCACATTTTCAGGACACACAACAGTGATCAGTGAGTTCTGCTCTATCTATTGAGCATCTGTGAACTTTTGGTAAACGTTTGACTTTGACTTTATCAATTGACCAAAATGCTCTTACACTTCCTCTTATTTACCAAATTACCCTTACCTTTTTCTAATTTTTCAAAATACCAAGATTGTCCTTGACTTTTATGCCCTTAATCTTTTTGTGTAATGACATTTGGGTCATTCCTAGAATGTCACCCATCCTTATACTACTCCAAGGCGAGTACTCTTAATTGCAGAGTTTTTATAAAATTTATCCCGCTATGCCAGGTTTGACTTTGGGTTTTCCAGCCCATCGGCACAATCTTTTTATGTACTTTCTACCTGTGAACCTCATTTCATCTCATAATTACTGGTTTGGCCTCTATTTCAATTTGTAGAAAAAGGATGGATGCACTCCATAAGCTCTATAAACATGAGTGCTCGTGAACAGTAGGCATCCCATTATGAATTTGAATTCGCTCTTAAGCCAGAAAACCCTAGAGAGAGTGAAACGAAGAGGCGTTAGCCGCTGCCATTGTTGGGGACTGTTCGCGTAGATACCGGTAGAGGGAGGCGATAAAGGAAACGTCGGCTCCTCGTGATCGGAAGCAAAACGTGGAAGGTTATGGAATTTGAGAGATCCAGACGCAAAGGAAGGGACAATCTCGAAACACAAAAGGTATGCCTTCATCTCCTCAATCTAAATGCCTTTGACAGATCCGAATTTGGGATTATAAAATTTTACAATTCCACTACGTGTACGTTCTAATCCCAATAGCAAGGGACAAGCTTCCTTGCTCGAATCACTCTACCAATGCCTGTCGTTAGTGTGACTCTTAGAAATACATGTTCGCCCACCATGAATTCTAATGGCCCTCTTCATATCCTTATAACTTTTGTCTGCTTTGAGCGATAAGAAGTTTTTTCCAAATTAATTTAATCTTCTGAGTAGTTTGGTCCACTAAGTTTAGACCTAGTAAACTCCTCTTGCTCAATTCTATCCAGCAATAGGAGACCTACATTTCCTCCCATACAACGTTTCGTAAGGTGCCATCTCGATGCTTAAATAAAGCTGTTGTTGTACGCAAACTCATGTTCGCAACATATCCTCTAGAGTCTGTATAGTCCTCTCTGTCTGCCCATCAGTTTGGAGATGGTAAGTGGTGCTAAATTTCAAACAAGTCCCCATACATCCTGTAGTGACCTCCAAAAATGCAAAGTAAATCGTGGATCACGATCTGTCACAATACTCTCTGGCACCCTATGCAACCTGACAATCTCTTTCACATAAATCATTGCTAGTTTCTCAAGAGAGTTGTCAGCTCTAATAGCTAGAAAGTGAGCTGACTTAGTCAATCTGTCAAGAATGACTCATATGGCATTATACCCGGCTGTTGTTAGAGGGAGACCCATGATAAAATCTATAGAGATGCTATCCCATTTCCACTTTGGGATCTCTAAATTCTGTAACAACCTTGAAGGCTTCTGATGTTCAATTTTGACTTTCTCAAAAGTTAAGCAACGAATAACAAACTCTGTCACATCTTTCTTCATACCTCTCCGCCACCAATTCCGCTTGAGGTCATGGTTCATTTTAGTTGCTCCAAGATGAATTGTGTATTTGCTCCTATGAGTTTCATCAAGCATAAGCTTTCTTAATTCCTCATTATTAGGGAGGCATACCCTTCCTTTATACCTCAGTATCCCATCTTGACCAACCTTAAATTTTGATTATATACCTTCTTCAATATCTTCCCTAAGCCCTAATAAGAAGTTCTACTCAAATTGCATAAACTTAATCTCTTTCCAGGTTATATTCTCAATGGTCAGAGTTTCCATGGTAGCGATCAACCCTGACATTATATCAATAGGGGAACTTTGCATATCTTCCAATAACTTATGCTCCTTTACCATCATCTGAGCTGCATGAATCGACTTTCTACTTAAGGCCTCCACTACAACATTCGCCTTCCCAAGATGATACTTCAACTTGTAATCGCAATCATTAAGAAACTCCATCCACATTCATTGATGTATATTATGCTCTTTCTGGTCAAACATATATTTCAGACTCTTATGGTCACTGAAAACCTCAAATTTTGAACAATAGCGATGGTGTCTCCAAATCTTCAGTGCAAATACCACTGTCGCTAATTCCAGGTAATGAGTAGGGTAGTTCTCTTCATATAGCCTCAATTGTTGAGAAGCATAAGCAACAACCCTACTATTTTGCATTAGCATACATCCAAATCCCTTTTAGAAGCATCTGTCTACAAGGTGAAAGTCTAGGTAGGATCTGGGATTACAAGTACCAGTGCATTAGTCAACTTAGTCTTCAAATTTTGAAAAGCTGCTTCGCACTTGTCGTATCATATATACTGATGGTCTTTCTTTGTTAATTTAGTCAATAGCATATCTATATGTGAAAAACCTTTAATAAATCTCTGGTAGTAGCCTACCAATCTTAGAAAGGTTCGGATCTCCTTGACATTTTATGGTCTCTTCCAATTCAATATTGCATCAATCTTGGTAGGTCTATTGATACTCTATCAGCTGATACAACATGACTCATAAATTTAACTTCCTTCAACCAGAACTCACACTTAAACAGCTTTGCATATAACTTATATGCTCCTTCAACACCTGTAACACCATTATGAGATGCTCATTATGTTCTGCCTCATCCTTAGAGTAAACGAGGATGTCATCAATCAAGACCACTACAAACTTATCCAAGTAGGGCCTGAAGATTCTGTTCATGTAATCCATAAAGACTGCTGGAGCATTGTTGAGCCCAAATGGCATAACGAGGATTTCATAAGGCCATATCTTGTTCTGAATGTAGTTTTTGAGATGTCCTCAGCTTTGACCCTTAATTGGTGGTAGCCTGGTCTCAAATCAATCTTGGAAAATATGGATGCTCTGGTCTACTGGTCAAGTAGATAATCAATCCTAGGAAAATGATACTTACTCTTTTTGGTTGCCTTATTCAATTGGTGATAATCAATGTACAGCCTCAGATTTCCATCTTCCTTTTCACAAAGAGTACATGCGATCCCAAAGACGATACACTAGGTCTAATGAAACGCTTCTCTAATAGCTTTTCAATCTGCTTCTTCTATTTCGCTAATTTTGATGGTGACATTCGGTAAGTAGCTTTAGAGATAGGAGTTGTCCTGCGTGCAAGATCATAAAAGAATTCTACTTCTCGCTCTGGAGGTAGACCCATAATCTCCTTTGGAAACACATTTAGAAATTCATTTACCACCTCGATATCTTCTATTCCTTCTTTTGCTTCTCCTTGAATGGAGAAGAATACCATGTATGCTTGATAACCTTTACGAACACTCTTCTTAACTTGTATTGCGGACAACAATTATGGCCCTCTTCAAGTCATAGGCAATATGGTTAGTAGACTTAAGGCACCCTAGTCAAATTAGTCCTAAGACTCTGAAATTACTAAGGAAGTAAGACAGGGACGTATATGTCATTAAGTATAAAGACCAAAGGCAATATGGTCATTGGATAAAAGGGGCTAAACCAGTAATCAAAAGTCAAGTTAGAACCCACAGATAGAAAGTACGGAAAAAGTTGATGCTGTTGGGCTATAAGTCGCAGAATCAGATTTAGCCCGGTGGATGAAAGCTGGTAGGAATAGTAAAGTTAAGCGTGCTCATTTCGAGAGCAATTCAAGGATGGGTGACCGCCTGGGAAGTTGCCCTAGGAATCAGAAACCAAAAGATCAAGAGCCAAAAAGTCAAGGGCAAAATGGAAATTTATGAAAAGTTAGACTGTGAAAGGGCGTTTTGATCATTAAGAGAAAGTGTAAGGGCATTTTGGTCATTTGAAAAAGTCAAAGTCAAAAAGTCAAACAGTTGACCAAAAATCTTATAAACTCACAGATGCCCAAAAGATAGAGCAGAACTCACTGATTACCAGAGATTCAACCGATTGTTGAAATTCAGTCTGGATGAGGAATTATGGAATTTTAAAGATTTGATGGTTGAAAATAATTATTTAAGGTGTCAGCAGTTCTCTAAGACAAAAAATCAGAGTATCTAAAAATTCAGTGGAATTTATAGTATTTTACAAAATTATTGCCTAAAGTACGATTAAGGCGATTTTCCCGAAAATGAGGAAAAAGGACCGAAAAATCCCCAAAAAATATAATTTATTACAAAAATCAATTTGGAATAATTTAGAAGGTATTTTGGGAAAATAAGAAGGGTTAGAATATCAATGAAAAATGTAGAAAATTTCAAGGCCCTAAAAATGATTTATCCTAAGGTTTTGTGTTTTCAGGAGTTTTAAACAGGATAAAGAAATCCTATTAATTTTGATTGGATTAAGGGACAATTTGAGGATGATGATTTTAATATATTCCAAAGGGAATTATGGAGATTAAATGAGGAGAAAACATCTCCAGAAAAGAAGAAAAAGATTTACTGGAAATGAGTTATGTTTATTGGTAAAAACTGTACTCGGTAGAAGTAACCAAATGGAATTTGGTTTGGTTGGTGTAACCAAACCTCAACCAGATTTTTTAAGCCTTAATGATGATATTTTGACTAGCCAATGAGAGTGAAACAAATGGTGGATGTGTGGCAAAATTCCCACCCTTGGATTAAACTCCTTAATGAAATTAAATCTCAAACTTCTATTCCATTTTAAGGAGTTTTATAAGTTGGTTTTTCCTCCTCTTCCACCTCCTTTCCAGCTGACTTTATGGGCAGCAAAATGGGAGAGAAGAAATGCCATTTTTCCTCAGTGAAAGAAGAGAACAAGCTTCCAAAAATCCAAGGTAAGAAGTGTTACTACCTTATGCTATATATCTAATTCTTCCTCTCAACTTCCTCTACCTTTCTATCGGTTTAGATTTTTGGTTTTGGCTCTCTTTTGGTGGCTGGAAAGTTAGGGTTCATGAGAGGGAAAATAAGAAAGAGAGTGATTTAGAGGAAATAAATGGTTGCAAACCACTCCTTGCATGATAAGGAGAAGATTGATGTATATATTGCTTCGGTTTGATGTTTGTATAAATTTTTGGAATCCCAAACCCTAAGGGGAGATGCTGCCCAAATTTTTATTTGATGTGTAAGGGTTAAAATCAAGTTATATCATGCATGAATATGAATTCGGTAACAAGAATAAGATGATAAAAGTGATGAAAGTTGAAAAATTTCATGTTAGTGATTTTGGGGAGCTTCTAAGCCAGGTCTGGTTCTTGGGGAAGAAATGTTGTTTTGATAATTTTTATGCTTCCAATGAGCTTAAAATGAGATTTTGTGTAGGGTAAAAGTGAGCCTAAGTTTTTGGAAGCATTAGAAAACATTGAAGACAAGTTTGATGTCTTAAGGCTTATGTATTTCAAGAAAGAGTTTAAGGGAGATTTACCTTAGTTTTTGTCTTGGAAATGGCTTGTAATTGATGGCCATAATGTTGAAAATTGTGTAGGCTAAATTTTGATGCAAGAGAGTGATTCCCAAAGCAAACAAGAGAGCATTCAAATTAAGGGGAAGTTAAAGACACAAGGTAGCAAGACCATCTAACTCTAATCTATGTTATCATTAAAATTCCTTTGATTGATGCATGACTTGTTTTGAACTTTATGGTGATGAAAGTGTGGATGTGTGTATGTTCATGCTATGGCCATATGCATTTATGTGTTTCATGTTACACATTTATTTATCCACTTTTAGGAAAGTATGTTAGATAGTTTTGCTACTGGGATTTCCAAAAATCTCACTCTCCCCACTAACTATTTTTAGATGGAAGCATACTCAAGTGTAAGGATAAAGTGGTTGATTCATGAAGCAAAGTTTAATGTAAAATGCTGTGGACTTCATTATGATCTTTATGTTATTATGTTTGAAGTATGTAATGTAATGTAACTTGTTTATGTATCATGCACTTATGATAATTAGTGTATGCTTTAAGAATACCTAATTATATAGGTTAATTTGGTTAAGGTTTAGAAATCAAAATGATAAATTATGAAATTAAGTAGGGCTGAAATTTGGCTGTTCTAGAAGTAAAGTTAGTCATTTCCCTTACTTTGCCCTGTCGGAAAATAGAGTAATTGAACTTCAAATGTGTTGAAATTTTATGGAAAAATAGTTCACATTGCAAACTTTAAAAAAAAGCTAAAGATCATTGGAATTAGAGTTTTGTACAGAAAGTTATGACTGTCCAAAGTTGACAAAAAATCACAGAAAATCCTGGGAAAATGAAAAATTATCATATAACATTACATTTTCACAAATTAATCTGCACCAATGGGGCATGTTTCTATTCAAATGAGTATTTTTCTCTCATAAAGGAATTTGTAAGCTTCAAATAGAAGTTGGAATCACTCGATTTTGATTTTTCTAGAATTAGCTATGAATTTTTAAAGTTGGCCCGAAAAACTGTGAATAGTAACTTTCCTAAAAATGAAAGCTCTCAATTTGGTCCCTTTTGACAATGTAAGTTGTTTGAGGTCATTAATTGGTTCCAAATCATTATTATGGAAGCTAAGAGGGATAAATAAGAGGTGTTACATCTATCATATCTATACCCTTCATAGGTTGACATACAAGATCTATAGTTGAGACTCTATTGTCAAACTCAATCATACAATTCAAGCAAGCCATAGAAATTTTCACTGAGGCTCCCGCCAGTTTAGATATGATCATATTAAAAGGCAATTCATGTACAAGTAATTTCAATCGAGGTAGACAAGCATCATATATGAATGTGTGTGTTGCACCTGAATCAAATAAAGTATCAATCTCAAGGCTTTAGAGTTTAAGAGTACCTTTGATCAAATTTGGTGCAGCACTAGCCTTTTACTGTGATAAGGCGAACACTCTGCCTGAAATGATAGCTCTATCATCATTGGCCCCCTAGGAGCCTTTCTCACAGAATCTGGATAACTGACCTGGTTTCTCGTACTTGAAACAAATCAGGCAATTTACGTGGTGCATCCTCCCACACTTAGCACACTTCTGAGAATTAGCCGTATTAGTAACAGGAGCTGTGAAACTTTTATAAGAATTCTGCCCTCCACTAAACTGACTCCTCTAAGACCCACTGAATTGACTCCTTGAAGGTCCATTAAAACGATTCTTCGGACGTCCACCAAAATGATTCCTTGAGGATTGGTCAAAATGCCTTTTTGTACTACTGAAGTTGGAACTACTCTTCTTAATCCCCCTAGAGGTCTCAAGGAATTTGTGGGTTTGTTATGATATCCCTTCATCTTCTCAGCCTCTTCTACTCGCTCACTTCTTGCTATAGTGCGTAGCTTGTCACACATCCTCTCAAAATTAGTTATCTCATCTAGAAATAGTGAAAAAGTTGTTTTCAACTCCGTCTTTACTTTCTCTACCAATCGGTCACACAACCAAGTGGAGTTGCTTTGCGAATACTTGCAAAATTTGGAAAACTCCAAAAAGCAAGCAATAAACTCATCTTTGTGTAAATCCTCTTGCTTGAAAGTCAGAATTCAGTATTCTTTGCTACTCTGATAGAAGTAGGGAAATAATAATGCTCAAACTTCTCCCTGAACTCCTCCTAAGTGATCACATCATCATCTAATTTGGTGCTCTCCCACAATTCCTGCTCTCCTACTAATTAACCTTTTCCAGAAATTGTTTCAAAGATAATCTAAATACCTAAGACTATCCTTTGCACCCACATATTATTCAAATATATAAGTTACCTTATTTATTCGTATGAGTCAAAATATTATTTTTCTCTCATTTTTTATCTCTTTTATAATTTTTACAAGTTGTTGATAGAAAGGAAATAATAATAATGATAATGGTGATGATAGTAGTAGTAATAATAATGGTAGTTGCAACAATAATGCTATTATTATTATTATTATAAATTTCTTAATTTAGTTAAATCAATGTATAAGAAAAAGCATACATATACACTCATATAATACTAGGTGCAATTTTTTTATAAACAATAAATGCCATTTGTACATATATTTGCATATACATATATTTTTATTTTTTAGAACAGTACCTCCTCATTGATACACAGACTGTGACACTCCTTAACTTACCCCTTAGCTTCATTACTTAGTGAATTAGAATCAAAATGAAGCCTCATTATGATCAAAGGGTCCAAAAGTTTCAATTTGAAAACTTTCAAGTTTGTGAAAGTTACTATTCACTGGTTTTAGGACCAACTTTGAAAATTCATAACTAATTGTAGAAAAATTGAAATTGAGTGCTTCCAATTTCTATTTGAAGCTTGTAAGTTCCTTTACAAGAGAAAAATACTCCTTGAGTTATTTACTTGTCCAAATGACACAGTTTAATTCGTGAAAATGTACTGTTCACTTGGTCATTTTCTATTTTTCCCAGGTTTTCCAGTGATTTTCTTCAAACTTTGGAACTTAATAACTTTCTGTACAAAACTCCAAATTTAGTGTTCTTTGGCTTGATAAAAAT
>JANTPZ010003406.1:0-24858 GCA_025593235.1 Vachellia pachyceras
TTCACAGGGGGTAGGCACTCCTGATGCAATCAATAACCTGGGGATGTAACCAAGTACCCATTTTCTGAATATCCCATTCACCATTGTTATCCACATAATCAAGCACCCTTTCGTTCACAACATTTCTTCCCTCACACTCCGGAATCAAATTAATAAGAGGTTCATTAACTTCTGACCAGTTGTCATGCCAAAAATTAGCCCTTTTTCCATTACCCAACTTCATACCCACTCCCCTTTTAAACTTGCTCCACATGTTGCATATACTACGCCATGTGGAGGATGCTGATTGCTTCTTTCTAACCTTCGGCATCGGCTGGTCTCCACATTTACATTTGGATCTGAGAACTCTCACCCAAAGCGCTTTCTTGTTGTTTAAAAGATTCTAGCAGATCTTCATAAGGAAAGCCTCATTCTGTTTACAGAGATCGTGGATGCCCAAGCTACCATTCTTCCTGTCTCTGGCCATAACCTCCCACGACAAAAGGTGCATTTTCCTTTCATCTTCATTACTGCCCCATAGGAAGTCTCTGCTTTTCCTCTTAAGGTCTTGAATTACCTTCTTAGGAAGGAGCATGGTTTGCATATGGTAGTAAGGGAGAGTCGACAGGGCAGACTTAATCAGAGTAGCTGGACCTACCATGCTCAAAAAGCTCCTTTTCTAACCAGCAAGCTTCCTATTTGTACGCTCAATAATTGGAGTAAAGGAAGTATAGGAGGCCCTTTTATGCATTAGGGGGATTCCCAGATATTTCCCCAAGTCCCCTGTCACCCTGTCTCCCATTATTTGGCTAAGCTGCAAGGCCCGATTGAAATTCACGTTCCTTGACAAATGAACCTTAGTCTACGTCCTGTTAATTCTTTGCCCCAAATCCACACAAAACCTATTAAGACAATCTTGCATTGTGGACAACTGATCAGAGGAAGCTTCACCAAAGAGAATTAAATCATTAGCAAAAACAAGTGCGAAAGAAGAGGTCCACTATGGGACAAAAAAATTGGACTCCACTGCCCCTCTTCAATTCATCCTTAATAGCATGACTCAGCCTTTCCATATATAGGGAAAAGATGTACGGGGATATCGAGTCACCCTACCGAATACATCTAGATGGATAGAATTCCCTAGTCTCTTCCCCATTCTAAATACCTTGAATGAGGCATAGGAGATGCACGCCATGATAACTTGACACATATGTTCATCAATACCCACCAACCGAAGAGTGTCTAAGATGAAAGGCCACTCAAGTCGATCATAGGCTTTCTCAAGGTCCACTTTCATAGCCAACCACCCAATATCACCATGTTTCATTTTCATTGAATGAATCACCTCCTGTGTGATATTGATGTTATCACTACTTTGGCTTCCTGCAATGAAACTGCACTGATTATTGTCAATAAGTTTACCTATGAAATGCCATAATCTTCGGCTGATGACTTCTGTTATGATTTTGAAGCTGACATTGCACAAGGAAATTAGCCTAAAATCCTTGATAGTTTCCACCTGCTCCAATTTTGTGATTAAGACCAGGTTGGTGTCATTAACGCTTTTGATTTTCGTGGGAAAAGCGGCACTCCTATAATACTCCAATATTCCTGATAAAAGAAAGCCTGAATTCGATCCGGTCTCGGAGATTTGAAAGCCCCTATGTCAAAAACAGCAGATTTAATCTCATCATATACTGTACGGGATAAAGTCGCCTTATCTGAAGCATCAAGGCAAGGGAACCCGTGATTCGTAGTAAAGGAGATAGGAGATTTTATCTCACTATGAAAGAGCTTCTCAAAATAAAGAATGACCATCTGTTTAAGATCATACTGGTCAAAAATCGATGATCCCTCCTCATTCTTCAGCCCCTCAATTCTGTTCTTGCGTCATCGAACAACAGCAGCCATATGGAAAAATTTATTATTCCGATCACCCCAATTCAACCAGCTACACCTCAATTTCTGAAACCAAATTAATTCCTCCTAGGCTAGGACTTTGTTATGCTCCTTTCACAGCTCCTTCTCAGTTTGCTGAAGGTGCTGGTCATCACGCCTGCATCTTAACCTCTCCACCCCTTTTATCCTTTGCTTGATTTTTGCCTTTTTTGTAGCGACATTTCCTACTCTATTTTTATTCCAAGTTTAAGCCTCCTTTGTAAAACAATCAATTTGGTCCCTCCACTTCTCCTTACTCCAAGCTCTCTTCACAACATCTTCAAAGCCATCCTCAAGAAGCCAATCAGCTTGACAACCAAAAGGAGGTATACTTGCAAAATGATCTTTTTTTTGTTGAACTTCTGAGTAAGAGAGGGCCGTGGTCAGAGCCAAATTTTTGAAGATGATGAACCTTAGTAAAAGGAAACGCCAAGTTCCAATCATGGTTTATAAAGGCCCAATCTATTTTTTCCTTCAGCATGCCTTTTTCCCAAGTGAATCTTTCTCCTATATTCTCAACCTCAATTAACTCTGTGTGACTAATACAATCCCCAAATTGCTTCATTGAACTGAAATTAACTTCACCACCTCCCTTTTTGTCCATCGAAGATAAGTAAGCATTGAAATCACCAATTGCTAACCATAGACCAACAACTGAACTTTTAAAGTTGATAGGCTTGACCCATAAAGCTTTGCGAAGATTACTACTCGGTTCAGCATAAACACATGAAAGGCAGAAACTTTGAAGATTACTAGAGGAAATAGCCTTCACATGAATGGCCTGGGTTTCAAGTTCACTTCTTTGGTCAATTTGAGTTATCAAAGGCCCAAGAATGGTTCAAGAGTGATCTATTATGAAGCTTAAAGGGTTTATGAAGAGGTGTTACAATCCTCATATGCTTGATAATTACTTTCTCAATCCCTGAGTAGTCTGATCAAGGAAATGAAAACTCATTTTCATTATAATATGGCCATACATTTCTCAGACTTACTCATCGAGGGGCCCAGTAATATCTCCCAACTAAAGTGAGGGACAAATCCCATCTTGATCACTCACATTCCTCCACATGAAACACCTCAAAGCCTAATTATAACCTTTATCTTCACCCAGTTAAAGATGAATTTTGACTAAGTCAAAACTTAGTGACTCTTATGTAGGAATCCATGATTATCTCAGGTTAAAAGGCATTGTGACATGATTACATATGAGATAAGCTTATAACTTAATCCATACAACTTAGCGGGTCGGTCCAGCATCTTGTACTCTTACAAGTGCCTATGACTTTTGACTCGTATCTCCATAACTCATCAGTCATACTTGGCTTACTTATCTATGCTCTCGCATAGACAATCAATAATGACATTTAAGACAATATTCATAATTTGTCTATGGGTGCAATTAATATAACAAACATGCAAAATATATGATAATTAAATGGAGAAAACACATTAAAATAAAATAATGTTGAGGTACAATGATTGGCCCCTAGGCCAACAAAATGCTCGAGCATTACCTATACTCTCATACACTACTCAAGAGTTAGCTTCTAGCATTGATCTACTTGCTCTATTTTCTCCAATACTCAAGCATAGCTTTATTTGTTCTCGAATACTGCATCAAAATTCCAAAGCTTGTTCTAGTGCTCGAGCATTTTTAGCCAGCATTATTTCAAGTACTCACATAAGCTCCTGTAAAACTTTGACATACCACTCCGATGCTTAAGTTAGTACTTTTAATCATCAAAACAATAATAAAACAACATACTTACAATTCATTGGGATTCACAATTCCCAATTCTCTTCTGATATTCATGAATTGTTCTTTGGCCAAAGGTTTAGTGAAGATGTCAGTGATTTGAAGATGAGTTGGAATGAATTATGTAATATTCATACTTCTACTGTCAATTTAAATGAAAACCAAACCGGTAGTTATTGTTAGTGTAGGATTTGACAAAGAGGGGTGAATTGGTCACTTTTAAAAATCAAAACAAAACCACAAAAATTAAAATAAAGTCACCATAGAGTAGAGAAAGATGAACACATGCGATTTATATTAGTTCGATCCTCTTGACCTATGTATAGTCCTTAGAGTACCTATGAGAGTTCCAATCCACTAATTTCCAATAATGAGGCTCATCAAACCTTTACAACAGGGACTCACACTCCCCTTTACTCTTTATACAATAACAGAGTCTTATACACTGTTTTTCTTTCTCAACTTAGCCCAACAATCTCAAGGTCCCAACCTTAAATTTTTCACAAGAGTACACTAAGAATTTTTAAGTTAAACTCTTTGGAAAGAGTAGTTGAATAATCACTGAGGATCAAAGATATTTAGTATATTAAGATTTGTTTGTCACTCCTTTTTGTCTTGGTTGTTTTCTCCTTTTATAGGTAAGGATCAATAAGTGTCCATTAAAAAGAAAGCTTGGTTTCCATTACTCATAAGTGTATATCCGTTGTCTCAGCTTCATTGCATAATATCCACCCTTTTGTTAGGATGGATTTCACCCAATAGGGGGTGAATTGGGTGTTACAAAAAATTTTGTTAAGCCAAAGAGTAAATAAAATAAAGTCATTGAAAAAAATAGCAGAGCAGAGAAGATGAAAACAGTTATTTATCCTAGTTCGGTCCATCTGACCTACATCAAGTCTTTAGAGTTCCTCTGAGATTTTCCAATCCACCAACAATAATAACATCAGGCTTCTCAAGCCTTTACAAAGGGAATCATACTCCCCCTCACGAATTACACTATAACAGAGACCAACGTGCTCTATTTCTCAGCTCAAACTCAACCCAACAATCTCAAGATCCCAATCTTGAATTTCTCATGGAAGTAAATAAGTTTGGATGAGCTAATATACTCTCTCAAATAGTAAACAGATAAAAATTGAAGCTCTCGTAGAAGTATAATATCAGAGTCTGAATATTGTGGGATTTCCTCGAATCCACACTCTCTATTTTATGTTCGGTGACTCCATATACTTCATCTCTCTTTCTCTGTTGGTTGCTTCCGCTATTTATACATGTTGACAAAATATATCCATTAGAGAGAAGCATCTATCCATTACAATCTATTGTATTAGACGAGGTTGTATAAATAATGTTCTGCTTTATATGGCTCTGATACGAAGAGAGACGTTGCCTGTGAATTTTTTCGTTGAGAGCCCAAACTGGAGAAGTACTCAGAGTATATATTCCCTATTGTTATGTCAAAGCATGAAGCATTTATGAGAGTAGGTAAAAATTCAAATAAGCTAAGCAAAAATAAGGAAAGATTTTGAAGAACACAGGCATAACTATCATACAGGCATAGTGTCAGATAAAGTAGTGCTCGAGCATGATATTTCAATACTCGAGCATTGCAATGTAAGTTTCAAAGGAAAGCTCAATACTTTAACTTAATGATGGAGCATAGAATGAAAGTGTTTAAAAAATGATCTTGATGCTTAAGCATTAAAACATAATGCTTCTAGTAATATCAATGCTATGAGTTAGTGCTCGAGCATAGGAAAGAATTTTAAAAGTAAAAGGGTTCAGTGCTTGAGCATTAGATCTTAGTGCTTGAGCACTACTAATGCTTTTGACATTGCTTGAGCATTTTGTGAAAGTATTGAAGAAATATTATGTTTAAAACATTCAATACTCGAGGACTAAATCCTTGTGCTCGAGCATTATGAATAATGTCACCAATGCTAGAGCAATTTTAGAAAGCATAAAAGAAAAAACTGAGTTTAGAGCCCGATGCTCGAGCATTATGTGCTAGTGCTCGAGCATTGGCAATACTTCCTGTTATGTTTGAGTATTCTCTGACAGCACTGCTTGAAAACTCCTCATCACTCGAGCACTGAGTCTTAATGCTCAAGCATTGGCTATGCTTTTGACATTTTCTTGAGCATTCCTCAACAACATTAGAGAAAAACTAATTTTGGAGCCCGATGATCGGGCATTAGGTGTTATGCTTGAGCATTATGAATGCTTTCATTCATGCTAGAGCACTGGTGCAAGTATTGTGTTGAAAAACTGACTTTTGAACACAATACTCAAGCACTAGGCACTAAGTCTCAGTGGAGCACTGGTGCAAGTATTGTGTAGAAAATCTGATTTTGAGGTCCGATACTCAAGCATTAAGTCTCAGTGCTTGAGCATTGAGATCATGGTCCAATTTCCAGATTATAGATCAATTTGCAACGGCCATATATCTCTCAATTCAACTCCAAACTTTGCCAATAATATATCCATTGAAATCCCTGTAATTCTACTTTCACATGAAATAAGAATCAGTCATAAAGCTATTATATAAAGAAAGTTATGATAGATATAATAGGAAAAGGTTAGAGACAAAGTGTTCAATTTTAACCACCAAGTTTAGAAATTTATATATCCTTCATATGAAATCGTTTGATGTTTTTCTTGGTGTCTATGAAACGCATTTTGTGTCTAGTTTCATATAAAATTGGTTTCACATCAATCGGACTAGTGGTTTGGGAGATATTGTTAAAATACCAAATATATATCGAGCTGAAAGTTAACAGAGGAGGCTGATGCTCGAGCATCAACTCCCAAGAAGTCAATACTCGAGTATTGTAACCCAAAACTTGAGTGTTAACTCCAAAATCTCAATACTTGAGGTTTATGCTTGAGTATTACGGTCCAATGCTCAAGTGTTAACCCAAAAAATCTCAATACTTGAGTTTATGCTCGAGCATTGCTTTTTTGCTTCAGGAAACTTCAAAAACTCATTATACTAAGTGTTTGCATTTGTGCTCGAGTATTAACTTTAAGAATCAGTTCTGAACATCCAAATGAAGCTTAGATGAAGGGTTAATCAATGTATAATGACAAAACATCTATTTGAAACATTCTAACATTCAAAATGAGTTATTTAACCACATCATCCTTCAATTAAAAAAAATTCACAAACGTAATAATAAATCAATATGCATTGTAAAAATTTTTTGCTCTTTTATATTTAACTTCATCAAAACTAATCATATCCAACATTATCTTCCTTTTTGATGATGATAAATCCTTCATGAAAATATGTATGAATATAAAAGCTATGCATCATATTTTTCTTGACTATCTCTCCCCCTATTTGGCATCAGCAAAAAGTTTGAAATATTCGTAAAAAAATGAAATGCTTTGCTCTTTCTTTGAATTCCAATTAAGTTCCAAATAATTTGCAAATGTATCTAAGTTTCAAGCAAAGGAAGTTTTTCGTGAAAACATATTTGAAATACATTTATGAGGTTTTAAGATGGATTTAAAAGAAGGACGATTTAGAAAATAAAAGGAGCATTTGAACAATATATTTGATGAAAATGACTTAACACTCGAGTTTCATAATTTTAAAACTTGAGTTCCATACTTGAAAATGTATTTTGAAACTCAACTTTCAAACAAACTCGAGTTGTGAAAAGTTTTCAAAAACTCGAGTTAAGTGCCGTGTGTTAAATCTTAGTTCTAGATTCAAAACTTTCAAAGAAAATTCAAGTTGAAAAGGAAGTTTTGCAAAACTAATATGGGGTGTATTGAATATTCAAGATTAATCTTCAAATTCAAATTATAAAATTCAAACTATGAAATTCGAAATCCAAACATTGATATTTGGATTAATATGATTTGATCAAATTATATCTATTTAATTAATTCAAACAAGGAGCTAATCGATTTAATTTATCTTTATGAATTAACTCCGAATATCAATGTTAGTTATTTAATTTATTAAATAAATTATGCATTAAAACTAACATATATTAACATTAATAATATTATCTATATAATATTATTATTCAAATATATAGAATTCAAACACCATAAAATAAATATCACATTCATTAAATCTCAAACACATCCCAGATTCAATGAATCTGGACATTAAAGATCATGTTGGCTATTCTTCCATATGACCCTATAGACTCACCTAAAATTGGCAATGGACTAAAGTAAATACTGGCCTACAAATCGCAAGTGGCATCTAGCAAGATATTGCAAATACCCAAATCACATGAGGATTGTTAACACGATGCAACTTTCATGTAATCATGTCACTTCCCTTTTATCACATGATATCTCAGTCAAAGATGAGATATGGATAATGTCATCCTCCTATTCCTAAACATTACTTTCTCGATCCCTGAGTTGTCTGATCTTAGAAACGAAAACACCTTTCCTTACAGTATGGCCATACATTTCTCAAACTGGCTCATCGAGGGGCCTAATAATATCTTTCTACTAACGCGAGATAAATCACATCTTGATCATTCACATTCCTCCACATGAAAACCCCAAAGCCCAATTATAGCCTTTATCATCACCCGGTCAAAGTTGACTTTTAACTAAGTCAAAACTCAGCACTCTCATGTAAGAATATATGATGATCTCAGGTCAAATGGCGTTATGACGTGATTACACATGAGATAAGCTTATGACATAATCTATGCAGCTTTCTCACAGTGGGTTGGTCCAGCACCTTATACTCTTGCAAGTGCCTAAGATTTTAACTTGTATCTTCACACCTTATCTAAGTCATACTAGTCTTATTTCATCTTTATTCTCGCATAGACATCCAACTTGGTACATTTAGAATAATCTTCATAACTTGTCCGTGGATGCAATTATCACAATAAACATGCAAAATCTATAATAATTAAATGGAAAAAATGTATTAAAATAAATAATGTCTAAGCTATAATGAAGGGCCCCTAAAGCACAATTTCCAACAATGACCATGTGTGTTGTGGTTTGATATTCAAAAGGAAAAGGAATTCAACATGCAAATGAACAATAAAAGGGTCTAACAACCTTAAAATGGCATTTGGACTAAAATTAGTAAAACGATTCCAAATACAATAAAATTTTGCATGCAAGTAGATTATTTTCTATGCGTTGTAATGAGCTATATATTGCTTGATTTTGATATATGTGCAAGAAATTATGCAATTTCCAACTTTCTACTAAAAAACAGATTCTGCATTAGCAAAAGGTTAGTCGAGCAAAGTCCCAGGTTCACTACATCAAAAGAGACCCCAGAGGTGCTTAGCTACCTTAGCTCCCTGTGGTTTGAAGCCAGATCTTTAAACCATATGCAACAAGTTCTATAACTAGCATTAGCAAAGAGACCCGAGAGGTGGAATCTTCTCAGAATTAAGGAGTTAACCATGGCGAAGTAAAAGGTTTACCCAAACCAAAGTGGTTAAGAGCAAATTCCTCATCAGTTTGAGAAGTTCACCACGGTAAAGACCAATGTTGGTCACAGGGAAGTATACCGTAGAGGTTTTGTCACGAGGCTAGAGCAATTGGTTGTAACACGAACCCAAAGGGAAAGATCCCAAGAACCCACATCCAATCAGAAATATACAAACCCTAAGAAAGGTAAACAAAATTTAACGATACCCTTTAACCCTTGAACATGGAAGAATAAAGACCCTAAATGTTGAAGACGTCACAAGATTCATCAAGCCTTGATAGGCCTGTTAATTTAATAAAGAACCCTAGAGAGAATCATCTTTAAAGCAACCTGCAAAATGCAAATCTTTAATCTCAAAACTCAAATTGATGATGACATGTTTTGATGATAACAAAATGCATTGTTTTATATTTTACAAGAATTATGAAGTTAGAAAATGTTTTGAACTCGTTTTACAAAAGAATACTCGAACTTTTGATGTTCATGTTGCAACACTCAAGTTCAGCATGTTGATACTTGATTTTCAAACTTATAAAATGGTTTTAAAATCAATACTTTCAAAGAATACTCAAGTAGCAGTTAAAGTGTTGACAGCACTCGAGTTTTAAGGCCTAAAACTCAAGTTTCCGAGTTTTAAAGTTGTTCCAAAACTCAACACTTCAATTGAATACACAAGCATAAACAAAAGTGTTGGCAACACTCGAGTATTGCGACTCAATACTCGAGTAACGTGCTTCAAAACTTAAGCCTTTTATGTAGTGCCTCCAAAAGTACTCAAACATAAAAAGAAGTATAATCAACACTCAAGTATTGGGACTCAATACTCAAGTATTGAGCTTCAGAAATCAAGTTCTCTATGCAATGCTTCCAAGAGTACTCAATCATAAAAAGAAGTATTGCCAACACTAGAGTATTGGGACTCGATACTCGATTATCGAGTTTAAAAGCAATACTTCCAAGAGTACTCTAGCAGAAACAAATGCATTCACAACATTCAAGCAAGATTTTTTAAACTTCTCATTTCTTCAAATCTCTTACTAAATACTCGAGCGTTAATAAAAGTATTGGCAGCACTGATGTCCAAAACTCAAGTATTGAGTGATTTTTACCTCAAATACTCTTTCCAACACTCAAGTACAAACAAAAGTATTGTCAATACTTATGTATTGTGCATTTGTACTCGAGTATCGAGACATTTCAATACTTTCTTCTATGCTTCAATATTAAACAAAAGCATTCAAATTATTCTTCAGTCTATTTCTTCTAACACTTAAGTATTGTCAAATAGAACTCAAGTATTACTTTTATCTGACTTTGCTTTTTGCTAGATCTTTCCTTATTTACGTAATGACTTTTTAAATATCAACCGCCCTCGTAAATACACTATATTTGACTCATTAAACAGGTATAGGCACAACTCATATTTTCTCCGGTGCAGCTTCAATGTTCATCGTCGCAGTCGTTCAACGCATGAAATCATAGACGCATTAAATGATCATCAATGAAGTGTGAAGCTGTGAGTAACGGAAACATAAATGTTTCTAACGACTAATTCATTATGCTCAACTATAAATAGCCAAGCATTCAGGACGAGGAAGAGAGGAACAACACATTGAAAACTTATGACATTTATTCCATTCAAGTACCTCTCTGTAAAGCATTCATTACTTTCATTGAGCATCAAGGTTTATACATTCACTCTGTGAGAGAATTTATATATCCATTGATTATTGTAAACCTATGAGAAACTCAAGGTTGGGACATTGAGTTTGTTAGGCTAAGATTACGTAGTAAAACAAAGGTTGCTAGTCTCTGTTTTAGAGAAAGTTGTTGAGCGAAATTCTTCATTGTAAAGGTTTGTGAAGCCTATTGATGTTCTTGATAGTGGATTAAGAAATCTAAGAGGCACCCTGGACGTAGATCATAACGACCGAATCAAGATAAAGCTCTCGTGTTCTTCCTCCCTATGCTCTCTGATTACTTTGTTTTAATTCTGTGCATTGTGATTTTAATTTTTAAAGTGATCAATTCACCCATCTCTTGGTCAAATCCTACACTATCACAAATCTCATAATCCGATTTCAAGAATGAAGAGTACAATGTATTTATAAAGGTTACAATATGAAATTCTATCATAAAAACATGAAATGCAATCTAGAATCTAACAAGATAAAATTCAAATTTAAAACTAACATCTAGGAACAAAGATATTCAAAAAAATATCTTCTAACTAATTTGAAATTCAAAATTTTTGTACAAATGAAATAAATAATAGCAAATCTGCATTTTAGGCCTAAAATGTGATTATTTAAACTCAAATAAGTCCTCCCATCTATAACACTTGGTTCAAACCCCTTAATTTGAATCTCCAAGCCCAAAATATGAACTGGTCAATTATTTAAGGCATGCGTACAACTTGCTTACAGTTAAGTATTTTAAGGCAT
Organism: Vachellia pachyceras; assembly: GCA_025593235.1. Taxonomy (NCBI): domain Eukaryota; kingdom Viridiplantae; phylum Streptophyta; class Magnoliopsida; order Fabales; family Fabaceae; genus Vachellia; species Vachellia pachyceras. Next base: position 11,555 of record JANTPZ010003406.1, read on the forward strand.
GCTAGAACTCTAACAAAAAGGTAATATCCACTAGAAACACAATACCAGACCAAAATTTGTATACAAGTATATAACAACAAATGAGATTAGGCTTCCGTTCCTTTTGAGACTTCCACTAGAATCCCCACTTGCAGCTACTCAATGAGCCTTCGTTTTTCCTTTCTTTTTAATATATGAACTTACAAACTAAACCCATCCGCCCAATGAACTTTCAAAGGTCATGTGCATAACTCTTGAAAATGAGCCGGCAATTGAGACGGCCACGACCACATGACGACGACTTTTATAGGCATCATTCTTGTTGGCAAATGGTTGCTGACTTTTGGCCAAAAAAAAAAAACATGGCAGCTGCCTCAACAACTTAACCGTCAAACTAACTGAAATAACTGCTCTTATTATTAAAAAAAAATATTTTAGAATGAGATTGTATCATTTTAACAACTTTCAGGGATAAAATTACACCACAAATAACTTTAGAACACTTGGTGCGCATAAAAAATACAGGGTACTTGGTCCACCATAAACTTTCTTATTCTAAAAAAACTATATAAATATGTGAATGTGTACGTGCTTTTTTACTTTAAAAACTGCTAATTTAAGCTGTAACAAACCGAATAACTGATTACTTTTGTGCCAACAATCACTTCTTTCAAGTCATTATTATTTACACAGCCTCTCATAATAAATCACCAACAATCACCCTGGTGAAATGCCTTAAAAATTGGGAGATATAATAAAGAATGATGGCCCAGTGCATAAGGCTAGCAACAACTTTACCGTTGATCCAATGTTCACTCTCCCTCTTGGAGCTGCCTTATGAAAACAGAAGAAAAATAAAATCGCAAGTATTTACAAACCTTATCTTCGAATTGGAAAATGAAGTTCCCTACTCTAATACTGTCTTCGGTCTTCACAGTTCACAAATATCCGATTCAAGCATCCGCCTGTTCTGAAAAAGTTTCTCAAGCATAATGATACAGGCAAGCGATTGGTTCCATTATTTGTCAAGAGAAGTGAGGCTTGAAAAAATTTCGTCTAATCTACCAGTTACTTAGCCATGTTCTTCACTGCAAGGGCTCCACTATTTAGAGCTAACATGACTTACCATCAAAATGCTGTTATTTCTACACAGCTATTGTACTCTACCTCGGAGATGCACCAAAGATGCAACATGTCTTATATTCTCAAAATCCGCCTTAACTTGTAAACCTGAAAAATAGAAAATTTTCACACTCATACTTAGGTTTGTCGAGCATAAAAATTTCAATAGAACATAAGGGTTCTGTATATGAAGACAAACGGTCAAAGTGAAGTCAGTCTTTTGCCTTTAAAGTGGTGTCTGATGCTGATTGATCTAGCATATAAACGGTACTACATTCACTGACACAGTAGGTTTATAAAGAAGTACTTAAAATAAAATCTTTAACAAGAAAAACATATGCAAAGATTTACCAGTAAAGTGTTGTAAGGTTTGAGTGCATAAAAGCAAATGGAAAGACAAGTTACCTCAGATAACAAAGTCTCTAACATTTACATTGCTATTGAATGTTGTTTATGTTAATTGCCATGATAAATGAATGGTTGATGCCATTTGACATGTAAATCCTTACTTGAATGCATGGTTAAAACCGTGTTGTATGAATGATATTAATGTAAGGTAGTGTTTTTGTTCACGGCTTGTAATGTTATATATTAATAATCATGTATGCTAATGTGTTAGTTAGAGATAACTGTTATTGGGATTTCTTTGAAATCTCATTCTTTCCAATGACAACCTTTAGACCAAAGTTCCAAAGGCAATAACAAGGATGTAGAAGACTAGGGTGGCTTCCAATTTACAAAGGAAAACTTGTATATGTTGAAGCATATTAAACTTTGTTGTTTTGTGTTGAATTGTGAAGGATTGTGTAATAAACTTCTACCATGAGAAGCATGATATAAGGTCCAACACCCTTAATAAAGACTAAATTTGAAGTAATGATGAAACCAGACAAATGAAGTCCAAATGATGGGAAATTATCCAGAAAAATACTATACATTCCAAACTTTAAACATACCCATAAACTTATGGTTTTCCAAAGTTGAAGGGAAAAAATGGAAAATGACCGAATGGACAGTGAATGTTCACGCATTTTTCTGTACCAATTGAGTGAGAATTTGGCCAAATGAGTATATTTGCCTTGTATGCAATTGAGTGAGCTTTAATTAGAGACTTAAACCACTTGATTTTGAATTTTCAAAGTTGACCAAAATTTTTAAGTTACCAAGTGAATGGTGACTTAAGGTAAGTTTTGAGAATTCACTTGATTGACTAATTCTAACTTGTGGAATTGTTTCAAGTGGTCTAAGTACGGTCTCTAATGTACGTTCAAACTAGATAAGGGAGATGTGATGTTGTTTGGTATCATATTCAATCCTAGTGTGAATTAGTTAAGGGAGGTGTAACATCTTGCCTTTTGCTTATCCAAGATACTAAATTTCGACCAACAAAAACACAATACAGTATAGGGACCATCTAGTAACTTTGAACCCACCATGGTCCGCATCATAAAAACATGTCTATGTGCCATTATTGCTGAACTAGGGCCTGAGGATCCTTTCAAGTAATGTAAAACATTCCAAACCCTCCCATTGATTAACGGTTGGCGATGCCATGAACTGACTGAGCACACTAACATGAAAGGTGATATAGGGACAAGTTACCGTAAGATAGTTTACTTTCCCAATCAATCTTTAATACCCCTCCTATGCCTCTCAAATGGTTTTCTCTTCTCAACATCAAGTTTCCTTTTTTCACCATCACATGGATCTTCATATGGTATACTCCCATAAGCATCAACTGGTACCATAGGGAAGCCGCTTATCGTAGCTCCTTGTTTTCCTATTTCCTTCAACAAGTCAAGGACACATTTCCTTTGTGTCAATAGAAAACCTTTTTTACTCATTATGACAACAATCCCTAGGTTGGAGGTGAAAAATAAGTAAGTGACATTAGCAGACACTAAGTACCTAGTAAGAATATGAGAAAAACATCAATATCCTTTTCTGCAGCCGATATACCCAAGGAAAACAAATTTAAGAGACTTCGGATCTAATTTGGTAAAGTTTTTCGAACTTCTCGAACAAAGCAATCACATCCAAAAGTCTTCAGATCACTAAGGAACACAGACTTGGAAGGAAAGAGAGTAGTATGTGGAACAGTTTCATCAAAGGATTGAAGAAGGCATATATGATTAATGAGAAAACAAGTAGTGGAGACTGCATCAGCCCAAAACAGGTTAGGAATGTTCATCTGGAACATAAGGGCTCATCTCACGTCAAGTGTCAATTTTTTCATTCAATACCACCATTCTGAACCTGTGTATCAACAAACGAGGTTTGATGGAGGCTACCATGTTGGACAATATAGAATTGAAAAGAAGAAAAATATTCTTTAGTATTAATTTCATTACGAAAAGCACAAAAATGAGAGAATAGCTCAAAACAATTCTTCATAAGATATCATTTCCTTCACAATAGTTTGTCTTGTCCTTCGACCATCTACCATTCAAGTTTATCAATTCTCAACAGTATTTAAGTCACAGGCATGCCAAATGGATCGAGTTCATCCAAGGATTCACTTTTGTTGTTAAGCATTACTCAGGAATAGAGAACAAAGTAGATGATGCTCTAAGCCATAGGTCCATTTGTTGAACATCATGAGTGTTAGCGTCACAGGTTTGAGAAGTTGAAGGATGAGCACATCTCATTTCCGAACTTTGCAATTAAATACTCAAAATTTAGAAGTGGAAATCATTATGATATCTTTTTCTTGGGACTAAGTTGTGCATCCCATGTACATCTATGAGAGGTTTTCTTATATGGGAGTTGCATGTAGATGGTTTAGCTTGCCATTTTGGGGTAAACAAGGCCATGGCTCTAGTAGAAGATAGATTTTACTGGCCATTCCTCAAGAGTTATGTGGCTAAAGTTGCGTCCCAGTGACGTACTTGTCAAATGTCTTGAGCTAAAAGACAAAACGCATGCTGTTATACTCACTTGCATGTCCTTTAAGCACCATGGAAAGACCAAAGTATTGATTTTGTTTTGGGCTCGCCCCGAGCAACTCGAGGGTACAATTTGATCTTGGTTGTAGTCAATAGATTTTCGAAGATGGCACGTTTCATTCCCTGCAGCAAGGCTCTCTCACATAGTAATGTTGCTTTCAGAGAGTGCGCTTGCATGGGTTACCGACCACAATATTTTCTAATAGGAAAGTTAAATTTGTGAGCTGCATTTCGGAAAACCCTCTAAAGCAATTTTGTACTGAGTTGAAGTTTTCTTCTACTTTCCACGCACAGGCCGATAGGCAAACTGAGGTGACTAATCGATGTTTGGATGATTTAGTGTTACCAATTGTCGAGTTGACTACAACTCTGTAAATCGGTCCACAGGCACGAGACCTTTCCAGATTGTTCAATGTTTTAATCCTATGCAGCCTGTTGACCTTGTACCAATCCTTCTACTATTTCACACTTCTGAATTCTTTGAAGCTCTTGCCCAATGCCTACAAGAACTCCATAACAATATCAAGCTCAAATTAGCAACGACTAGTGAGAAGTATAAATTATCTGCTAATATACATCATCGTTCCCAAGATTTTATTGTAGGTGATTATGTGATGCTACAAATTTGTCCAGAGCATTACCATAAAAATGCTTCTAAAAGGTTGCATGCCAAAGCTTCTAAACAAATAGGGCCAAATGCTTACCTATTAGAACCACCTCCTGAACAACTAGAAGTCCAATTTTCAATGTAGAGAATCTTATGCCTTATCAAGGAACTTGAGCCTTCCCTTTTGCTTTCTAATGATTCTGCAGGTACAAAGCCAATTATGTGCCTGTTCCACAACTACCTGATGGCACACCACCTATTGAAGAAATTGAAACCATAATGGATGGGAAGACTGTTTTCACACTAGACCTGCCCCTTCTCCGTTATTTGGTTCGCTGGAAAGCTCACTCTGAATATGGATGCCACATGGATCCTAGAAGATAAATTTCAACGTTCAGACCCAGTCCAACCTGGTCCGCCAGAAGCCTACAAGCACTCTAGCTCTCCTAAGGAGTTCTTTGAAGCAGGGGGAATTGATAGGAAATATATAAAGAATTCCCATAGGAGGAAGTGAAATTGTTTGTTTTTTGTTTTCAATTATAGTTTTTAAGTTTCCTTCTTAGGAAAAGAAACCTGAATTCACTTTTCCTTTTATTTTATTCATGAGTTGATTGGATTCCCTTCACGAGGAAGAAAGTCCTTGCAAATTGTAGGCTTTCTTCATGGCTAGGAAATCTCCATCTATAAATAGCTAGACACTCTCATTTGTAAGGGAGCTTTTGAGAATTCAATATTTTGCTATGATTTAGCTAACCACTCCCCCTCCATTATTTCTGCTCTGCCTCCCTCTTTCTCTGTTCTTTCTTCCTCGTTTTCAGTTCTGTTCCTCCCTCTCCCACAAATCTGTGTCAATCCAATCACCCTAAACTCCTTTATTAGAATCTGTTCGTCATAATATGTTTCTGTTAGGACCCCTTTTGGAAATTTAGGACAGTACATGAAAAGGGAAAGATACCCTTTGATGGTCAGCATTTGGACTTAACATTTGGAAAAAAAACAAAGAGATAGGAAAACGGAGGCTGTTGTGTGGCTGTGGTCAGCCTATAGATTGGGGATTGTGAGAATCACTTTTGGGCTTGGTTCTATAAATCTTCCATTCAGTCTAGTAGAGGGACAGTAGAATTTAGAAAATTGTTGCTCAGCCCTTTGGGTGGACAGTGCAATTCCTCTCAAAAGATTGGCAATCTGTGTGTTCTAGAGTCTCTGTGCGAGTTGCGTCTATGTGATGTTTGCATCTATTGGGTGAGTCTCCTCTATCAGTCCGTCTGTGTGTAGTGTCGTTTCATCTATGGATGTAATGTGGTTTTCCTTGCATTGGCATTATTAATCTCAAGTTTTCCCACTCCTTTGTTGTTATTTCTGTAAGTATTTATTATCATATTGCTTATAGGAGGGTCAAAACAGTTCACTAATGACTCAATCTACACAGGTCAGACTTTAAGTAGATAATTGGGGATCAGTTGTCAAAAACACATCCCGGTTTCTGCAATTGATGCAGCTCATTCATCTTACTCAACAAGACTATGAGCCTGAACAACAAAAGAGAAACAAAATTTGACCAAAAAGGAAAGAAGGATACAGATTGAAGTCTTTGTTTACCACAATTATGTAGATTGATGCCCCATTTGGGAACAAAATAAAATGGAAGAGCAGCAACAAGTTACCAACCTGTGCGGTTCTGCTGGGCAATGGCACCTCCAAGCAGTTTCTAAGGCCATCAACTCTGCCAAGTTCGACATATAAAAAATTTAGAGTAAGTATTGCAGGGTTTCTTTTCTGTACTTTTTATTTTATGGGGGACAAAATGGCGAGACTTTAGAGGTGTGAGACTACCTTCTGCTGACAGTTTTAGGGATATACTGGTCTTCTTTGATGCATCCCTGACCTCCATACTTTACTTCATCTGTATTCAGAATGATCTGTGCCAGCAATATTTATCCACAAAAATTAGAGCCTATACCTCTGTCAAAACCAAAATAAAATGCTTATAAAGCCTAGCTTTTGGAAACACAGAAAATAACGACAATAACAATAATCATATGCATGATAATGATAATATACGAAAAGAAAAGGAACAACATGAGAAAAGAATCAGAAGAGGATGATACTTACTTGATACTCTCCTGCTTCTTCTACAGCTAAACAGTAGTGATCATATGAATTTATTGGATGGAAGTTGAAAATAAAGAGAAGGGGGCCTCTAATGTAAGATATGACCTGAAAACACGAATGAACCAAAGAGTAGTACACAAGGAAAGAGGAAAGGGAAAAAATTCTGCTAAAAACACAAATCCACAAAGAAGACAGAATACCATGAGAGCTTTTTAAAATAATGAATTAAAAAATGACAGAGGGGCTCCATCTAAACAGGAGAAAAGCAGAGTATCAAGAATGTTTGTTTAGCTTCACATACTTATTAACCTTGTTAGTCCAGTAAAAGAGATTTCCAAGGCGAAATGTATTTTTCTTTTAACACATTTGGGATAAAAAAAAAGAAATTCAATTGGGGATAGCAAGCAATAAGGAGTCAAAATGACTTTAGACTTGAAAATTTCCTAAAACGTGCTTTACATTCGAGGAGTGGTGGATGATGAAATATGTTCTCCGGCAGCCATTCATTTTGATGGTTGTTTTGGGAGCAGAAAGGTGCATGCTCAGAGAATGTAACAATCTGTGTAGAATTTTTTTGTAAATAAGTGATAGCGTTTAAAGCTTTTCTTGATTGAGTATCCAAGAGATATAGATATAATGGCTTGAGGCTCAAGTTCCCCCCATGATTGTTAAGGACAACAACAAAAACAATGCAACAAAGCACATGGAACAGAGAATAGAGTTTTGGTTTTGGCACATCTTTAACATTTTTTGTTGTGAGGTGAAAAAATTTAAGACTCTTGAAGGCATCTTCTTGATTAAATAAGTCAAGACAGCCTCTGCCCATATAGTTAGGAACATTTAATGTTAGGAAAGTGACCTAGCAACTTCAAGGAGAAGTCTATTCATTCTTTCTCCCACCTCATTTGTTGAGTGGTACTGACACCTGAGCTTTAGTGGATAATTCAATCGATGGTTAGGCATGCTTCTAGCTCAGAGTAAAAAATCCTCTTCATTTCATCTGTTGTCAAATCAATACATTCTTGAATGCCACCCCTACACCTCGTCAGGTAACTCACGGAGAGGTGCTAATAGGAGCTCAAACGTTTCTTTCAACTCAGTGACAACTTGCTCTTGCTTAAGGCTTATTAACCTCTGGTAAGAATCCGCAAGCTTATGACAATGAAAATGCTCCAGCAATCCCCTCTAACTCAACAGCTATAGCAACTAGTTATGTTCCAATTTAACTGATTGGGAAGTAAAACACTGTTTTTAACAAACAGTCAATCAAGTTGTTCCCAACGAAAGTAGGCAGCTCTGACATTCCAAAACCCCCCAAGTTATTCTCTTCCTGTGTGTCCACATCAGTAGCCTGCATCACAGCATTCTAGGCTTTAAACATTTTATTCTAAGTTCAGCTACTATGTTCTAGTTTACCATCATGTTCTCTAGCTTGATTTCTAATGTGGAAAGCATCTTGAAGTCCTCAAGCTCCTCCTTCAGCTCTGGTGTTGCCAGTTGCACAATCATCAATTCCTTCATGTCTTGCTCACCTTTTTTAAGCTCACCAACACTCATCTCTAATATGTGGATTCTGTCCTACATTCTAATATCAAGTGTTGAGCTCAAGCTCTGGTTCTATATGGTATGTACTAATTGAAAATTAGCTAAAGCTTGGCCTGAAGATACAGACACATAACTAAACATGAAGGTAAAAGCAAAAAAAATCCTCGCACACTAGTTCTTGAGAGGCCAATCCTCTGTCTCACTCCCACAAGCTATTTGTATTATGCCATGTCCCACAATCGCTATTCTTAATTCCTTGATATGCAAGCAATACCTGCCAATATAGCCATCCTTTTGCTTCTCCTTAATATGCCCCTCAGTTTCTAGGTTATCGCCCTAGGTTTCTTACTCTTGGGCTTGCTTACACTTCTCCCTAGTAAGCCTTAAAGGGCTTGGCCCTCACAAATCATACCCCAAAGCCATATGTCCATCATCCATCCCCTTTTGTTACTTTTTTAAAAAGAAAGAAATCAAGGGTCATTTCATTCACATCCCAGTTACCCTTCCATTTAGTTACTAGCCTATAAATTCTGTTGTCCCAAACATATCTATAGTCAGCTGGCCCAAAAAAAAAACACCTATCATCATCGCCCGAGATAAGCATCCACAATTACTGGTAGCTTTTTATCAACCAAATGAACCGAAGTGTAACTGAACAGAACAGACTCACTTGTATAGTTGTGCCAAAAATTGGAGATCAAAAGAAAAGGTCATCAACAAATAAAGAAGAAAAGTAGCCACCAATTAACATAACATTAAATGGAAGAATATTTTCATATACCATTAAATTTTCATTCACATGGTGAATGTTCGAAAAACTCTGAGAGAGTACTCTCTCATTTTCATCTAGAATCATCATGTCCTGGCAAAAAAAAACAGAGAGAGATAAGTAAATTCATAGCTACTTTCAGCATTTTTTTTTATCAGATTGCCAAGAGGCTTTTTAAAACGTCAGGTGTGAAGCTCAATGGTAGCTTCAAGTCAAATGTCAATAGGAAAATAAAAATAGACTAAATCTCCTAGACAAACACAACTCGTGCATGACATAAAGTGGAATCGGATAAGTTAAAATTTCATTTACTTTCCAATAAGAGACCTACAATGGAACCAACAACACATTTTATAGAAAAGAACTAGAATAACACCTTATCGAAGGAAAACAAATCACGATTAACACCATCTTTAGCCAACAGATCCCACTGACGGTTGGCAAGTGAATATGAGAAGTTGTTGCTTGGTGTCGGAAACTCAACCCTCTAGCACAAGTAGAACATCATAAGTTTAAAATTATTAAATTTTAAGAACTCTTAATCTGTGTAACTCTACCTTTGGATGCCCGAATTCATTGCCCATGAAATTCAGAAAGGCACGGCCTCCAATTGAAAAGGTTATCAATCTAATCATCTGACTCAAGATCAACAAAAATTAATATAGCAATGCATTGAAACTTGTAGCCAAAATATGAGATATAGAGAAACATAATTTTATACAAAAACAGCCAGCAGAACCCACAAGTTTATTGGAGGAAATATAATTACTTTGAATCTCAATTATAATAACATACTTTATATAATGAAGATCCTCTCCTCAGTAAGTCTTTAAAGTTAGGTGAATGCTCATTCAATTCACCAAACAATATCTCTGCAAATGACCGCCCTCCTGATATGGACTGACAAGCAAAATAAGAAAAGAGTATATTAAAAGCTACGCCTTCAGCAAAAATAGTCCTTAAATGTACAAGAGAGAAGCTGTAATTTAAGAATAGGACACCTGATTGTGATTTTCTGCATACACAAGCCTCTTATCAGCATATTCTCTATTGGACATTAATGTGTCAACAATCTGAAGAGTGAAATGCAACAAAATCGGACGCATATAATTATGATAAGCTTGAGAGAAAGATTATAGAGCCAACTAGAACATCCCATTTAATTATGAAATGATCAAATGCGTTGAAGTACAACCTTACTCATGCTCCACTCATGGTCAGGGACATTACCGAGCAATGATGACCACATCTCAGATACAGAAAGGTTAACATAATAATCAAATCCCAGTCCACCTTGAGAAGTTGCCTCACATAATCCTGGATAAAATGTTGCCTGAACAATAGATATAACAATTATACATAGAGAAAGCTGATGGTCTCAAGAAAATGAATACTAACTTTCAAAACAAAAAAATATACCCTAAAAAGATCAGCTTTGTAGCAAACAAAGATGCATGCAAACTTGGTCAAAAGCGAGACAGATATATGTACATTATTTAAAAAAAAAAAGAGAAATAACACAATGACACGGAGATATATAAGATCACAAAGAAAATGTTCTCCTACAAAACATTCAGCAATGAATTAAACCTATCAGTTTGTATGGTGTAAAGTAACATTCTTTTTTCTTTATATCATTCAGCAAGTAAAGCCATCTTCATGAACTGGAGTTCAGAACAGTTTGCATTACTATAGCATCTCTTACTAAGCTGACCGCAATTATGTGATAATTATTTCTAAATACATATTAATTCTCAATTTATTAGGAAAAATCAAATGTTCACGAGTTGTTTTGAGATTACTGAAAATCAAATAACCTTATTCCTGATTTAGCATTCTTGAAGAGTCTTCAAAGAAATTGGAACAGGAAAGAGAATGGAAGTGAATAGACATGCGTTAGGCATGTAAGGAAAATTTTGCTTAGAAGGGTTCATAGGGCCAAGATCTGTCAGTCTTGAAAAGAAAAGGGAAAACAGAAAATAATGGAGAAAATAAATCTATAAAAGATTAAGGATAGCCCATGAGAATCTCCAAAAATATAACTGAAATAATTCAATACTCAATGCTTTATTCCTTTGACCTACGGGCCTATTTATAATAGCAGAGTACTACTTGAAAGGATAAAAAGATAAACTGAAAAGATAAAAGATATCTATCTAATTCATCCATAAAGGATATATAACTAATTCCTAAAGGATAATATGCTATCCATAAACTAAAATAACTAATATTTAATTCATAATAACAAACTAATATTTATTTCTTAGTCATAGCTTATAAACTTCCTTTCTCTTGAATACACCCTGATACAATCTTAACTCTATCATTACTTGCCCCTGGAAAAATGACTTGTCCTCAAGGCGAAACTGGGAGAATTGCACAGTTATGCAATCATAATCCACCCAAGTAGAGTCCTCCTTAGGGTGATGCGCCCATTGAATCAAGAGCTCCAATCTGCCATCTGTCATCCAGCGATGATCTAGCACTTGGAGTGGGGTTAGCACCCATTCCAAATCTTAGGACAATAGGAGAGAACCAGGTGGATGAGCTAGTACTTGGCCAAGTGCATGGTGAAGGAGAGACACATGGAAGACGGTGAATTTTGGAGTCCGAGAGAAGAGCCAACTAATAAGTCGCCTTCCCAATGCACCAAATGACAACATAAGGACCAAAGAATCTAGGAGACAACTTTTCAAAATCTCTCTTTGCTAAGGATTGTTGGTGATAAGGCTGCAATTTCAGCCAGACAGCATTGCCAAGTGTGAATTGTAGGTCCCTTCGGTGTTGGTGATAAGGCTGCAATTTCATGCGATTTTGAGCCTTCAACAAGTTATCCCAAAGGACCTATAGCATCACATGCCCCCAAAGTTTCACCCTTTACATAAAGGATATATATCTAATTCCTAAAGGATAATATGAAATCCATAATCTAAAATAACTAATATTTAATTCCTACTAAAAATTTGAAAATAATAAGCAAAAATTTATTTCCTAGTCGTAGCTTCTAAACTTCCTTTTTCTTGAATACACCCAGATACAATCTTGAACTCTATCAAAGATCCTTTGGCTCTAATGGCAGAAGGCTTCGCATGTGATTCTCATATCACGGGTTTGAACCACATCTGCAAACATGTCAAAGTTTACCTAATAGGTATTTTTAAAATATAAAATAATATTGCATTACTATAAAAGCCCTTTGTACCAAACTCACATTCATTCTTCCTCAAACCCTAAGGCCCTATCTACCCGTTGAGGCTGATCAGAGACTAGAACTTTTGTAGGGCACCAACCCACCATTGAAGGCACAACAGCATTAAGAGATGACAGTGATGACAAGAAAAGACCAAAGCTCTTTGGATGCAGCATCTCTTCAAAATACTTTGCTGCCCTTTAACCTATGATTGCTTATCTGAGACATTGAAAGATGAGGAAGATTGAAATAAAGGAGATGGAGTTTGAGTATAAGCACATGACAATTTTAATGAACAAGTACTTGACAGAGAAGTTTACTTCAGGTTTAACAGCATCTTCAGCTTTCAATCTACCAAAAATTGAAATTAGCGATGTTGGTGTTCTCTTTGCTCTCATAACATTAGAAAACTGAGTCATCAACATACTTTCTCGCCTGGTGCTTTAGAGCTTGGCCTTAAATACCATTTATCTGTCCTACATCTCACGCTTCATAATAGTCTGTTGGACTGCATCCCATATCTCTTTTATTCTTGGTGCCATGGAGTTTCATGACCAAGACAAGGCAATAGAGCATGCTCTATCCCAAGCATCAAAGTTCTTCCCACCTAGTTTAGGTCTCTAGCAACCAAATGACTCAATTTGCCTCATCTATTTAAAAACGTGACGACTAATTCAGACCACTTAAACTAATTCTTCCTATTCAACAGATAGTGATACAACTCCTCAACCATAGCAGATAGCGTAAATAGAGGAGCGGTTAAGTCAAGTCAGTTTGGATTATTGAGTCTGTTCTAATTTAATTAATTAGTATTATTGTTTGAGTTGTGTTAGCAAGAAAGTAGGGGGTCATGGGTCAGTTATGGGTAGTTATCCTAAAATGGAGGAGAGTTAGTTGTGTTTCTATTCCTATAAATTCCTTAGCCTATTGTAATCCCAGTCATGATGAATGAAGAATATTGTTTCTAACTATTGGAGATCCTCCTCCTTGGCTTTTATTCTTCCATTAAGTGAGATTCTTACTTAATAGAGAGGG
>JANTPZ010003407.1:0-32074 GCA_025593235.1 Vachellia pachyceras
GATTGTGAGCATTTTAAGTGAGAATCTACGGTTCAAATTCGAACCTCTGCTTTGTCATGAACCAAAAGAGAACAAAATTTGGTATGTACATTCCCAGCTGCTTGCTAACGGTAATCTGCATTAAGGAATCTCTCATAAGCTGTCCCATTGAGTGTCTTGCTGACATCATCAACATTCTCAATCTGATTGGATAAGAGCCCTTTATGTATCTTCACCTGACGGCTCTTCAAATCTTTATAAGGAACCCTTAGAAAATCTTGAACATCTGCTAATTTCTGAAACAAATACAGTTAATTTCCTGGCTGAGTTTCCAAGGAGAGCAGAAGAAATTTTGTGAATGATTATTAAATCTAAGGAGGGTTCAAAGCATTGAACCCAATCGCCATTATACTAACTTTGTGATCTCATCTGAAAAATTAATGAGAAAATCTAAAAGATCTCAAGCGAAAAAAGAGTTGAAAATTCAACCTTTGATTGAGTAGATTTGTTCATTGGCCAGGTCGTTTTTAACGCTCATTGTGGCAATTCATTGTAAAACTAGGACATTTTGCTAAACATATTCAGATCAACGTGAATAATAGTTTTCAAACAAATTACTTAGTGTAATTACTAATTACGTTTCAGTTTTCATCTTCATTAAAACTAAAGTAGACATATAATGGTTAATTAGGTTTAACCGCTCTTGAGGTAGAGCTCTCCATAGAATTGCCCAACATAAAAAGGAAAAAATGAAGCAAAGATTATGCAATACAGTGTGACATACAGTGCGGTTTTTGACAACATCCTCATAGTATATGACGATATGTCTGGTGCTCTTGAAATATTCCAAGGCCATGGTGGTTGTTTCATTCACTTGCCTCAGTTCTGATATCAACGAGGTTGAGTTGATCATGGGCTTGTATTTTGCAAGTGTCTCCGCCTGAAAACAACCTCAGAAATCTTTAACTTCAAAACAATAAATATCTACAGGTTCACAGAGAGAGGGAGAGAGAGAGAGACCTCATGGGCTGAATGAACATGAGACTTGTGAGTTCCATTTAATAGCTTAGCATCTTTGTCATACTGATTTGCAAGTATAGAAAGCATCCTACGGAGGAGATTCCTTCGGAAAAGAAATATAACTGAAACACCACGTTTTCTGAAGTACCCAGATATTTGTTCATGATTTTTCATCAATCCCTGCAGTAAGTTACAGATGTATCCCATTTCAGCCCCATTACATTCTTTAAAAACAGGCATGCATTTTGCAGAACCAATAACATAGATGTTTGGGATGATATACCATTTTGTTCGTCCTCTTTTAGACACGGTCAATCTATATACAAGCATCCCTAAGCATCAGATACGATGTTTCTTACTATATTCCGTTTTATTAGCATAGGGAGGATTCTTTCTTGAACTAAATAATATCAATTAATGAGCACAAGTGCACAATATCTTAAGGAATTTATTTTTCTATGACCATTACACCAAAGACACAACACTGCAACTGTAAGCAACAATAATAGTCACCATCCTCTGTATTGAACTCTAATTGATTAGTCCCATGTGACAGGTGACAACTACCAAAATCATTGGAAACTCCTATCTGCCTGATATTGAATGAAAGTAGTAGCTGCCTGTATGATGGTACGTAGTAGATAACAGAAGCATGTTGGTCAAATGAGAGTTAGATAGGCATAACTAAATAGGGTTAATTTAAATAAGGGTAATTAGGAAGATTGTACCAGTTGAAAAAATAGTGAAAATTCACAATCATTAGCAAGGGACTATTGATTGATTTGATCTCCGTGTTCAACCTCCTTAATTACCATCCAAAGGTCTCATCATTGGCTAAAATATCTAATAGCTTACTTCGTTAAACTTTATCCGTAGATGCTAGACTTTCTAACTGTCCACAAACAGCATAAGATTTTTTACATGTCCAATGTCTTCCTATACCTAGAAAATAATTCATCCCCCTTGTGATCTTATGCATTAGAAGGAGATAATGTGAGAAAGATGACAGTTAAACTAGACAAATTTTTTTTAAAAGAAAAGGATGTTACTAAATAAACCAGAAATTACCTGATTAAGCATCCACTTTAAGCCAACAGCAGCTGTGCATTCATTTTTTGAGGCGCTACTTAACCAGTCTAGATTATAAACTTTATCCAGAGTCTCCACAATGGTTGAGATATTACTCCTTCTCACCTTAACAGAGAAAATTTCCCCATTTGAGCTTATGTTAGTGTGATTATTTAAAAACGTCTCAAACCATCCACTCCCGGATCTCTGCATTGACAACAGGGCAAAATATCTCACAGGATTGCAAGCACATTCAGCCCTAAAAGTGAGGCAAAAAGGAAGGCGTATCACTAAGATTTAAACAGATTCCAAGACCAACACTCAATTTAAAGCAGCACTTTACCTGCTGTAAGTTTGGGGTTTTGGGTAATGCACGTAGGGCAATTCCCAAGGTTCAATGTTGGGTTCTGGGCATGTCTCGTTGACGATCTTCATATCCACCATTCCAATCTTAGTGGGCGTACTTATCTGCTTTAGACTAATAGAGCATATATACACTCCGCAGACCATTGCAAAGACCACAACGGTCATCTTCCTCACCAATGTTGAATTCTTTGAAGCCTTTGCAAGGAAGACATCCTGTCACCATTCGGTTCATAACACCAATGATTGAGATTCTTTGTAATCCTATGAAGAGCTCTAACTTCCCATTAGATGCGTTTTGAGATTCTCAATAAAAAGTCAGGAGGGTGAGAGACTCAATATATGTACACACACACAAGTGAAAATGCTCTGCATAACAAACAGGCTGGGGAAACTAATCAATTAAAGAAGGTACATGGCTGGGAATCAAACACGAGGAAGACTGTTCTGATTCCTAACATGCAAGTGACTTTTATACTTTACATAATATCGTTTCTTCATTTTAGTCCGTCTACCACTAAAATGCAGCCATTTCCATCCAAAATTTGATATAGTTAAGCATCACCAAGAAACGCCATATTTAAGGTGAAACATAACGATTGTCATTGGTGGGTAGAATGAAATGCAATTGAAAGTCTTTGAATGACAAAGAAACGAATTTGAAAGGAATTATCTGGGGAATAAAAGAAAAGAAAAGCATGGCGGGCAACAAAATAAGAATTCCGTCATCGGATATCAAGTTGCTTGCTGACCAAAACATGTCCACAGAGCTTCAAATTGCAGAAATTCGTTCAGATATTTTGTAACAACCGGATCGGATAAATTCAAATGCCACCCCGTGAAAAAGAAAAAAAGGAAGATAGTAATCACAGGAGAGAAAAAATCGGAGTTCCTGGGTAAAGGGATGACGAGAAACAAGGTGAAAGTAAAACCAACCTTGGCGGAGGAAGAAAGATCACCGGCCATCGTATATTAGCTCAAAAGTTAAGCGAAAGAAAAGGCATTGGATAACTGGGCAGACTCGTTACGCTGCTTTTGGTCTCCCTGAATCGTCTTTTAAGCTTTTCAGCATTTCTTGCGTTAAGATTGATGAAAATGGCAAAATACGTCTTTAATGGTAATGAGCTTTTTCTCGTGAAAAATATGACTTTGCGCTTCGCCGTTTGCAGGCTCCTTTCGTTTTGTTGGCTTTGAGCTTTTTCGTTTTGTGCTTCCCCGAAAATGGCAAAATACGTCTTTAATGGTAATAAACACAATATATCTGAACGCGATAGAAAAATACTTTTACGTAAATCGAGGTAAATATGTGGAGGGGATTACCCTATTTCATAGAAAAATACGTAAATTTAGTTTTTGGAAACGTTGTTACAAACTAAAATTAATTATTGATTATTTAAATATTTAATAATATAGCCATGCATTGGGTGCTTGTTAAGCTAAAATTCGACGTCCAATTTTTATCAAAGTTAAAATTATAGGAATCAAGGACTTATTATTATTTCCAAAATATAAGTTACGGGGCATCAAATGAACGACCTTCTCTATCAATCAATCTATAAATATAAATCTTTTAACAAAGAAGCAAATTAAATGAAAACAAACTAAACTCACTGCATCTCTTCTATTGCTTCTAGTACATGGAAAGTAGGAAAAGAATAAGACAAAATAACTTCACATTTATCAAGTTCATATCCTAATTAAAGAAGTCCCAAATCGATACTACAAACAAAAGACATAAAAACTACACAGACACACACACACACACACACACATATGAACTAGAGCAAAGCGCATCTTTACATGTAATTTCTTCTTGACTTTGATTTGAAGTGGTGATCATTCCGCGCTATATCGGTTCTTCATCATGATTTGCAATCTTGATCCGAAGCTGTATCATTCACCATTAGATAATACGTAATTGAATTAGAACAGTTAGAACTAGCATGTAGAAATAAATATCATGCAGAACGACAACATTTTGGTGCTAGAAAATTTAAATTTCATGCCAAAGAACTTGTACGTACCTTCGTTAGATGGCCCGGGTGATGGGAGCAGATAGTAAGTTGGTGATGGTATTATATGCAAGTAACCCTTTTTAGGGTTCTTGAGGGATCTAGATTCAATTTTGTGGTTTAATGAGGATTTTTCAGATTGATTTGTGGAACCACAATCAGATACAGATTGAACATTATTAGTGTTTGTTTCTTTATTATCATGAATAACTCCTGGTTCCTCTGAGGATGACGGAGGTGGGCTTTCAATATCCTGTAATGCATAATACACATAAAGATATGAGAACAAGTTCCTTGCAAGCTTATTAATTACTTGTGAGGTGTTTTCAAAATTGCAGAGAAAAATAATAATCATTTAAACCCATCATTTTTAAAACTGAAAGAAGCTGAATCAAGAAACCATACCAGAAAGGGGTGTTTATATGATCTGTATTTGCGAGTCAAACAGTCATCATCATTCACAGGGCATGGACCACTGGGGCCAATGTGATGTGACGGGAGCAAATAGTAAGCTGGTGACGGTATTATGTGGAAGTAATCCTTTTTAGGGTTCTTGAGGGATCTAGACTCAATTTTGTGGTTTAATAAGGAGTTTTCAGATTGATTTGTGGAACCACGATCAGATACAGATTGAACATTAGTGTTTGTGTCTTTATTATCATGAATAACTCCTGGTTCCTCTGAGGATGACGGAGGTGGGCTTTCAATATCCTGTAATGCATAATACATAAAGATATGAGAACAAGTTCCTTGCAAGCTTATTAATTAATTTTGAGGTGTTTTCAAAATTGCAGACAAAATCATAATCATTGAAACCCATCATTTTTAAAACTGAAAGAAGCTGAATCAATAAACCATACCAGAAAGGGGTGTTTATATGATCTGTATTTGCGAGTCAAACCCTCATCATCATTCACAGGGCAAGGATCATCTGTCGACAAAAAAGGCGAGGGCCGTGAAGCGGTGGATGAAAGCTCAATCACATTGGCCGGCGACCGCAACGAAGAGGCAGGTGCACCATAAGCAGTTTCAACGCTGGTGTTTGTTTCTGCATCATCAGTAACTATGCATCCCTCTATCGAAGACGGAAGGAGGCTTTCGGCGCCCTGGATAATGGGTATTGCAGGAAAAGATACGAGAACAAGTTTCATACAGAGTTATATTAGTTGTTGGGATGTTTTCAACATTTAAAACATCCTGGTGAGAAAAACATCATGCATCGAACCGCCAATTTCATATGTTTTTAGCAAAATAATTTCATAAGGAACAAATACACCTTTATATTGCCAAACCATACACCATAGAATATATTCTAATCAAATATAATCAAACGGTACTCGTAAGATGTATAAAATATGAGATGAAATGTAATATGAATACTAAATCATATTTAATATCAAGGGAATGAAAAAAAAAAGAAGTCAAACCAAAAAATACAAAAGAATATAAGGATTTGTTTAAAAAATCTCATTCTCAGAATATCTTTTCCAGATTCCAAGGCAAAACTTAGGTTTTGAAAAGTGATTTATATTTAAGAAATTATTAGGTTCTAAGGATTTGATAGCAAAAAGTAAGTAGAAAGGAGGAAAGAGAAATAAGCAAAAAATTATGAAAGAAAAAAAAATAAGAAAGAGAAAACATATGTTTCAAAACCTAAATTTTAAATCGAGGTTTCATAACCAAAATAGCTTTTCAGAAAAAATTTTGTATTTGAAAAAAATCTAAATTTTGGGTAAAAATTTTACGGAGTGATGTAAAACAAACTCTAATACTTGCTTAATCACGAATGATTGAGATTCTTTGTAATCCTATGAAAAGCTCTACCTTCCCACTAGATGCGTTTTGAGATTCTCAATAAAAAGTCAGGAGGGTGAGAGGCTCAATAGATGTTCACAAACACAAGTGAAAATGCTCTGCATATTAAAGAGGTTGGGGAAAACTAATCAATTAAAGAAGGTACATGGCTGGGAATCAAACACGAGGAAGACTAAGGCTCTGATTCCTAACATGCAAGTGACTTTTATCCTTTACATGATATCGTTTCTTCATTTTAGTCCGTCTACCACTTAAATGCGGCCATTTCCACCCAAAATTTGATACCAGTTAAGCATCACCAAGAAACACCATATCTGAGGTGTAACAAAACGATTGTCATTGGTAGGTAGAATGAAATGCCATTGAAAGTCTTTGAATGACCCAGAAAAGAATTTGAAAGAAATGAATTGGATAGAATCTAATGAGGAATAAAAGAAAAGAAAAGCAAAATTTCAAGTATCTTGCCAGCCAAGAACATGTCAACAGACCTTCAAATTGCAGAAATTCGTTCAGATATTTCGCAGCAACCGGATCGGATAATTTCAAACGCCACCCCGTGAAAAAAAGGAAAAAAGGAAGATAGTAATCACAGGAGAACAAAAAAAAAAAGTCAGAGTTCCTGGGTAAAGGGATGACGAGAAACAAGGTGAAAGTAATTAAAACCAACCTTGGCGGAGGAAGAAAGGTCATCAGCCATCGTAGATGACCGCAACGAAACAGCACCGGCAACGTAAGCACTTAACATGGAAAGATACATATCAAACCTCTGCGTGGCATCAGGGAAGATCGGCCTCACTGCGTCATCATGTTGTTTAGAGCCACTATGAAGATGGTTGGGTGTTGAAGATTTAACGGCGGCAGGAAGATGGTTGGGAGCAAGCGGCATGTTGAAAATAATTAGAGTGATCGCAAAAGAAAGAAAGAATGAGAGGCTGTCACTCCTGAAAGTAGAAGGCTCACTACTCTTTTTCGGAGTTCTTCTTACTGGCTTTACGTATTTATAGGGCACGGTTTGAATCTTGAAACTTTGGATTAATATAAAAGATATTTAAAAGATATTGGAGGATCCAAAATAAAAGATATTGAAAAGGTAAATTTAGCTCTCCGCCTTTCCAAATTTTTATATAGATTGATATTTAAAAGATATAGGATGACATTTATATTTTTGATCTTTTATCTTAAACAATTATTTGTTGGCGTTTATCTTTTTGCCACTTAATTCATATCTTTTTGATATTTTTATTAAAAAATTTCCACTTTTTACCACTTAACTAGA
Source organism: Vachellia pachyceras (assembly GCA_025593235.1). Lineage (NCBI taxonomy): Eukaryota > Viridiplantae > Streptophyta > Magnoliopsida > Fabales > Fabaceae > Vachellia > Vachellia pachyceras. The sequence goes on from JANTPZ010003407.1 coordinate 7,534, forward strand.
TCCATTTACCGTGCAAATGTAATGTGATTTATCTCTGCCTTGTCTTACGGCATCCGATAAAATATCAGCTTGTATATTAAAAATTTAAAGATATCATGTGTATCAATTTTTTAGAATAAATCCGAATATTAACCAATAATAATTATAATATAAAATTCAAATGTTAACCTCAATAAAATGTAACCCATTATCTATGCCCTGATTCGTGGATTTTGATTTGAAATTAATATTTTAGTTTTCCCGGATATCGTGCATTTTTTTTTTGAAGTGATTCCTAAATCATAACAAAACTCACCTCACCTCACATGTTTATTTTAGAATGGCAAGTAACTCCTGCATAACTCGTTTGCATCATTTATCATGTTACTGTGACCAATGTGCTATCATTTGCTAGCTTTCAATGAATAATGGAAAACTGGGAACTTAAAAGTGACGAATTCTCCCCCACATTTTTTTATTTTCATGAAAAGTTTATTTTAGACTGTATAAATTTAAAAATAAAAATAATTTTTTAACTATTATATTTCCAAATGATAATTTTTTTATAAAAATGGCTAGTCTTAAAAAACTCATATCTTAATCATCCAAAATCAAATTTGGATAGTTCAAATGGGTTATGGGAGTTTATCTAGTTTTGCTAATCAAGATCACACTCTAGTTTTGTCCTCTCAGTAAATTATGTTAATTATTAATGGTGTTGTTATACACGTAAAATGTCAGCATCTCATTCCAGGTCGGGCTCAAATCACTGGCTAATTCTCTACAGCTTTGTAATATATGTCTGGAGGTTGATGGGAGCATAGGTAGAATATTAGAAAATAATTAAGACTACATTAATCAATATATTTTGGATCCCTAAAAAAATCTATTTTGGAGGGATCCAAAATAAGGGAAGAGATTAGGGAGACAAATTTTAGCTCCTCACCCCTCCAAATTTTCATACCAAGCGGGGGAGGAGGTCATTTTCCTTTCCCTTTCATCCCTTCCCTACAATCAAACAAAGCCAAAGTGACCAATTCTCCCATATTGTTTTTATTCTGTTATTTTTATGAAAAAATTATTTTAATAGGTATAAATTTAAAAATAAAATTAATATTTTAATTATTATATTTTAAAATAATATTTTTTATAAAAATTGCTAGTTTTAAAAAATCACTGATCATCCCAAACAAATTTGGATAGTTCAAATTTAATAGATTTGGAGAGTTTGTCACTTTGATAAGTGCCCTAGCCATGTTCGAATGAAATTTGGGTAACATATAATGGGTGTGTTTGGGAGGGAAATGAGTTCCGCTGGGAGAATGAGTTTACAGATTTCTAAATGGTTTTGCGGATTTCAAATTGGTTTTTATGGATTTCAAAATGGTTTTTACGGATTTTAATATGGTTTTGTCTCGATTTTTCTATACTATTTTGGTAATGGAGTTCCGAAACAAGTCCAATGGAATCAATCCCCCTTCCAAGTTGTTGTTGCCTTATAATATTTCATATTTCACCCCATTGTTTGAATCAAACCGAAGTGTGATTTATATTATATTAGTATGTATGATAATTTCTAACTACTCAACTCTTAGAGAAAGAATTCATTGTGCCATTTGAAAACGTGTTGGAGAATGCATTTAATAAAATATATTTATATTTTAGATAAATGTTGAATTTAGAGTGCATTCCTTCTATCAAAAATGAGTTTTTTGTTAATAATATATTTTAAAAGAATGAGTTACCAAACGTTAAGTCCGCAAGCTGACGGACTTTTAGATTCAAAATGCATTTTGAATTTAGACCCCAAAAGTTATTGTCAAACATACTTCTATGAAATAAATTTGATTAGCTTGTTTAGGCAACCAAAATTCATTCCTACGCTTACTGACACAAAATTCCTCTCACATATTTACCTCGGAATCTATGTCCGTTCTTCCAACGGACTATCCAAATAAGCTTTATTTATAAGTATTTTGTTTATAAAAAGACGAGGCATTTATAACATTCAAAACTAAATAATTGAAAGCAATACTTGTTTTCAGAAAAAAATATAATTTCTACTTAAATATTAAATAATGATGCATTATGTACCTTTCATAGCGTATGAAACCAGCCATACCTTACAATTAACTAATAATCTAAACTTTAAATATAAATTCAGCTCTCTGACAAAATTCTTGAAATCTCCTGATTTGTTTTCAATTTTGAGAAAAGATGAGCACCAAAGACTTGTGGTTGTGGAGGGCAACTAAATTCAACGCTGAATTTCAGCGGAAGAATTGAGACCGGTTGTTTGCCTTTCATAAGGGCCCAGCCGACGAAGAGATGGCTCACATTCAGCAGTAGCCTTCTCAAAATGGCCGAAAGAGACGACGCCATAGCCCACGACTTTCCCTTCTTCCGTGTATACAAGGACGGGAGAGTGGTTGTCTTTCAAGCCCACACCGAGAAAATCCCACCTTTCGACGACCCCATCACCGGCGTCCGCTCCAAAGACGCCATCGTCTCCACCGAACCTCCCGTCTCCGTCCGAGTATTCCTTCCCAAGATAATCGACCCGAGCCGGACACTCCCCGTCCTCCTCTACATCCACGGCGGCGGGTTCTGCATGCAGTCCGCCTTTTCCCGCCAGTACCACAGCTACGTCGCCACTGTGGTCGCCGAAGCAAACGTCATAGCCGTGTCCGTGGAGTACGGTTTATTCCCGGACCGACCCATCCCCGCCTGCTACGAAGACTCATGGGCCGCTCTCCAGTGGATCGCATCGCACTCGGGGAGATCCGGACCCGAGCCGTGGCTGAACGACCACGGGGACTTCGAACGAGTGTTCGTCGGCGGCGATAGTGCGGGAGGCAACATGACCCACACGATAGTCTCTCGGGCGGGGAAGGTGGGATTGCCCGGTTTGAGGATAGTCGGGGCGGTTTTAATGCACCCGTTTTTCGGGGGTACAGTGGATGATCACATGTGGCTGTACATGTGCCCAGAGAATGAAGGGTTGCAGGACAGGAGGATGAAACCGACCGTAGAGGATCTGAAGAGTCTTGCGTGCGAGAGAGTGTTGGTGTTTGCAGCAGAGAAGGACCATTTGTTTGAACCGGGAAGGAACTATGCGAGAGAGTTGAAGAAAAGTGGCTGGCCTGGGGAAGTTGAGCTTGTGGAGAATTGGGATTCAGAGCATTGCTTTCACATTGTTGGGAATCCCCGAGAAGGCAAGGCTCAGGATTTGCTTCAAAAGTTTGTATCTTTCATCATACAAGAGTAGTGAGTTGAATCTGGTCCTACTATTTGCTAGCTTTAATGAATAATCTTTTTGTCTGTCGCCTGGAATTTGGGTAATAAATAATAATCGGTAAGGTTTTTAGTGTTTGATCTGACTCACTGAGTGGCGGATTTGTGTCTGCATCAGACAAGTATGGACGGTGTCACCGAGGTGTCTGCTCGGCCATGAATATATTTGTCGTTAGCTTTAATGGATCATCTCTTTGTTTGCCGCGTGGAATTTGGGTAATCTGTAACTGTGTGTATTTCACACAAGTGTTTCAGATTACAAACTCTTTTCTGATCCCTTTCCATTCTCACTCTGTTATGTGAATCGGAGAAAATAACGAAGATGACAAGCCCAGTCTTGTTCAGTGCACTCACTCAAACGAAACATCACAGTGTGCTCATCAGACCAGACCGCTCACTCTCCAATGGAGTGCTTAGCCATTCCTTCTCTCCCTCTTTCTCTCTCCCCTTTATGTCACTTAAGCCTCTTCCTCCTCGCATATCCTCACTCAAGCTTGAATTACATAAGATTGCTGGAGAAGAATGGGTTTTCTGGAGACGTGGATGTGTATGAGACGAAAGAGGAAAACCACGCGTTCCATATATTTAAGCCAACTTGCGAGAATGCTCTGGCTTTACTCACTCGTGTCGTTTCCTTCATCACAGAGGACTAGCCATCATGTTTTATAGCTTGTATTGTTTTCAATAATATGAAAGCTTGATCTAATAATTTACATGGGAATGATCCGACTCCTTTTTTTAAATTTAATGCAACGTAACTCTAATACATCTATTACCTATTCGTTTTGATCATCATTGGACATGCTGCACAGCTGCAATGCAAACATTTATTTTAAATGCGATTTCAGATAAAACTTTCCTTCCAAGCCTATGACTTTATACAACAAAAGGCGATTAAAATAAGCCAAAAATAAATATGATGGCTAGTCCTCTCTGGTGGGTCACCAAGTTTGGAGTTTGGCATTGATGAGTGCTAATGGCCATCTCCTGTGCAGGCAACATCTACAAAATTTTAATGCAAATGTACACAGTTTGAGTTAGGCTGAAGAACAATGTCCTTATGAGATATTTTACCACCTCCTTGTAAATTAAGAAGTGACACTCTCTAAAATTAAATGAATCCTTGATTTGAAAACTAGAATAACAGAACAAATAGAAGATAAATAGGAGGGGAGCTCGGGGATAGAGCTAAGCAGCATCATCTGACCTATGTGCTACTCGACCGTGCACGGGTCCTCTTTTATGGGAAGGGAAGATGTGAATGTTGAACAACTATGGCTCTGCTGGGTTAACCAAAAATTATTCATGCGCTTACCGAGATAAAATTCCTCTCACATATTTACCTCAGAATCTGTGTCCGTTCTCCCAATGGGATATCCAAACACACCTATAATGTGTGTTTTTGGACATTTCGTTGGAAAAGAATGAGTTACGTTAGGAGAAATGAATTTACAGATTTTTAGATAGTTTTACGGATTTTAAGATGATTTTTATAGATTTCGAAATGATTTTTACGGATTTTGAAATGGTTCCGTTGCCCAAACAACTATAATATTTATTACTTAATGATAATTAAAATGATAGTTACAAAATGGTTTAATGTAATAAAACCCTTTGAATGACACTCAAACCAGTCAATTAAAACATATTAAAGCTCCAATGAGACTTCTTCCTGTCACAAACCCACGCACATTGTTTACGAGACTAATAATTGATACATTTGGCTGCTTTTAATGAATAATCATGAGCATCAGGTTGTTTAATTATCATCTTCAATGTTACGGAGAAGGGAAAGCAGCAAAATTACAAATCCGAGAAATACTAAAATGATCCCCGAGTGATCCACTTCGGTTGTCTGCCTCCTGATTGGTTCTTCGGAACGAAGAAGAGAGAGCGTTGATTTTTTTGGGGGGGTATCTGGAAGTGGACTGTGACTCTGTGAGGCCATTGAAAGTCTTTGAATGATTCGCCAAGGGTAGAATGAAATGCCATTGAATGTCTTTGAATGACCAAGAATCGAATTTGAAAGAAATGAATTGGATAGAATCTAATGGGGAATAAAAGAAAAGAAATGCACTTTTTACCTTGACATAATACTTCCACGTATTTACCTTAACTTCCGTAAAAACGTTTCTTCAACGTGTTCCCAGATAATTCGTGGATTTTAATTTGAAATTAATACTTTTACTCTTCTAAGATAAGTTCTTTTTTATTCCAAAGAAAAACGTAAGAGATATTCCTATCATCTTGATACAATTTATAAGGGGAAAATGATCATTATTATAATTAACCTCATAAAAACACTTATCATAAAAATAATAATTAACCTCATAAAAAATTTAGATCTTTTTGCTGGCGTTTATCTTTTTATCATTTAATCTATATCATTTTGATATTTTTATTAAAAAGATTGCCAGCTTTTACCACTTACCCATATCGATTACCGTTCAAACGTAATCTGATTAACCTCTACCTCATCCTATGGCATCCGATAAAATATCTGCTGGTATATTAAAAATTTAGAATACAGCCTCTGGCTTTCCGCTCTCTATTCTCTCGCATTTTTTTAGTCGGAGAGAGCAGACGGGATGACAAGCCCTGTCTTCTTCACTGCCACTGCTCTCTCTCAACCCAAATATCACTGTGCCTTCATCAAACCAGACCGCTTAATCTCCAATGGTGTTCTTAGCTATTCCTTCTCTCCCTCTTTCTCTCTGCCTTTTCTCTCACTTAAGACTCTTCCTCCTCGCCGCCCCTCTCTCAAACTCTCAACTCTTTCTGATTCTAATTGTACCTCTGACGACGCCGACCAAGTAGCCTATGACTTCTCCCCCGTCATGAAAGTCTACAGAGACGGCCGCATAGAGAGACTTGCCGGATTAAAAACTGTTCCTCCCGGCATCGACTCCGTAACCGGTGTCCAATCCAAAGACGTCGTGATTTCTGAAGACGAAGGCATATCCGCCAGGATTTTCCTTCCCAAAGTCACCAACCCAGGTCAGAAATTACCTGTTCTCGTTTATTTCCATGGCGGTGACTTCTGCATCGAAACCGCTTTCTCTCCAAATTACCACAACATCCTCAACTCCGTCACTTCTGGGGCGAACGTCATAGGCATCTCTGTCAATTACCGCAATGCGCCGGAGCACCCTGTTCCTACTGGCCATGAAGATTCATGGACTTCCGTGAAATGGGTCGCCTCCCATTTCGGCGGCAACGGCCCCGACGAGTGGCTCAATCGCGAAGCCGATCTTGGGAAGGTTTTCTTCGCCGGGGATAGTACGGGTGCTAATATAGCACACCACATGGCGATTCGGTTCTGTTCAGAGAAACCATGGGGCCTGGCGCTGGAAGCTTTGGTTTTGGTGCATCCCTTTTTCTGGGGCGAAGAACGAACGGAGTCGGAACGGAATCAAGCTGTATATACGGCGAAGTTGGATCGTCTGTTGAAGTTTCTGTATCCGAGTGAGTCGGGGGGCGACGATCCGTTGATGAACCCGGAGAAGGATCCGAACGTGGGGAGGCTAGATTGTAAGAGAGTGCTAATCTGTATTGCAGAGGAAGATTTGATGAAGGATAGAAGCTTGAATTACAGAGAATTGCTGAAGAAGAAAGGATTTGCAGGAGATGTGGATTTGTTGGAGACGAAAGGGGAAAACCATGTGTTCCACATATTCAAGCCAGCTAGTGAGAACGCCAAGGCTTTACTCCATAGTATTGCTTCCTACATCAAAAAGAACTAGGGCTGTCTACCATCAATCTTTCATAGTTTCCGTTTGGATTTTAATGTCTGGCTATGGACTATGAATTCCAATGCATCAGTTTCATGTTGAGATAGAGGGGTATTCATCATAGTTTATTCTCTTAACAGTCTTTGACGTGCTTCGAGTTTTATAGACTACAGGAAATATTACTTTTTTTTTGAAAAATTTATTATCTGAAATTTGTTTAAAGATTTGTATGTAACTTGTTTTTAGTTAAAATCCTTGTATAAGTATATATAACTCTGTGCAAAACTGAAGACGTCGCCAAAAAAATCGATAGGCATAATGAAATTGAAGGAGAATTGCATCTATTGAAGATTTAGTCATTAAATATTTTTGGGTAATACAACCTATAATGTGGGGGTTTTATGCAATTTTACTTGAAATATTTGAGTAATTAATCGGTTTCAAGACAATGGCACCAACAATCACCTTCAACAAATGCTAGCCACACAAATCAACCATCCCACAACATCACACTTTTAGGGCTTGTTTGGATTCAATTTCCAGAATATAGGTTTTGTCCAGGTATAAAATTTTTTTCTAAAAAACTATTTTAGATACAAAACCTCGATTTGAAACATAGATTTTCTCTTTCCTACTTTTTCCTCTTGCCTGCTTTTTTCCTTCTTTCCTTTTTCCTCTCTCCTACTTTTTTCTTTCTCTTTCATCTTTCATACTTTTCATTCTTTCTCTGTCCTCTTTCATACCAACATTTTTCCTTGGAATCTATAAAAGCTAAAAACTTTCCAAATATAAATCATTTTTCGAAGGTTAAGTTTTGCCTTGGAATCTGTAAAAGCTATTCTCTAAAATTCATATTTCAAAACCTAAATTTTATCTTATAATTTATAAAAGTTATTTTCAAAATTGATTCAAAACAAGCCGTTAGTCATATAAAAGTTTTCATCTCTCCCAATGAGTGCACTCCCAGAGATTTGAACTTGTGTCTTCGTCCTAAAAGGGATGAGGCTGCTTAACACCTTACTTAACAGCTTTATTGGCCTCTCTCTTTAGCTAAAGTGATTATCAATTTGTGGGCCTAACGGTCCAAGAGAGAAGAATAGCGGACCAATTATAGACCAAGCATTTTATTAGGCTTCGGCTGGCCCATTCTCCCCCATATAAGCCTATACGGGAACATTATTGCTTCAACACTGAAGTTTCTGAATATGTATATAGGCATATTGCCCCAAAAAAGAACACATTTTGGAGAGTATTTTGTTCAGTGACACAGATTAGGAATGAGATTTGGTGCTCCGGTTTGGAAACTAGGGACAGTAGAAACAAAAATAATTTCATGAACAAGTCTTCAACACCATAGAACATTATTTCTGTAGTCTGTAGGGTTGTCAATCACACCCTTAGAAATATTGAATTATAGGCATTGCTGGTTGTTTTGTAACACTATTTTTCAATGTAGTCACTCATGCACTAGAAAAAAAAAGAGATTGGCAATCAGATAGCATGAGACAGAAAGGAGATCAGGTTGAGATGTTGATATGTTATCCCTTATTTGTATACATGCACTCCCTTCAATCCTTGTACATGCTTTTTATAAATGACTTACTAATTTTATGTACAAATAATTAAGGATCAAACTTGGACAGTATACTTTTAAAGAGACCCAACTATATACCTTACAAACTGCATTTATTGATCTGTATATATCAGTAGACTTGAACACTAAATGACTTGACAACGGAGGGAGTATCATATTATGGACCCCTAAAAGTGGTAACTGGTAATAAAGTGGAGCGATAAATGGTTAGTATGAAGCATCAATTTCTGCAGCTAGGTTTGGTAAGTGAGTGTTGGTGTAATAAAGTAAGGCTGTTGAGCACATGGGGTAATTGGAGCAAAGGCATGGACGGCAACTGTTGCGGCACAGTACATTGCAACGTCTTTGTTTGCCTGTTTCTTTCATTCACTGCTAAAACACAAAAACCCCCCAAATTAAGAAACCGTACACGAACCTTTCCTAGGATACTTCAAATTACTCACACTTTGGAGTGTTTGGTACGACGGATGAAAGACTTGATTTTTTTGATAGAATGATTAAGATAGTAGTGTTTGGCACTATGAAGATTTTTGTTTACTTATTTTATCTCTAGTGAGTGACTTGATAGATATGATCATAGGGGAGCTAATCAAACTTTGAAAAGAAAAGAAACAGGATAACAGGTTGTGTTTGAAACTTCTGGCTGTATCGACACCGCGAAGTTAAATTTTGGACAAAACAAAAGGCGGAGACATATCATTACGTGAATTGAGATTTTCTCTTATCTTTATGATTTTTTTTTTTCCATCTAAACGCTGTTGTTAGAGTAAATAGGCAGCTGTACAAGCTCGAGAAGCTTTGAAAAAACAGACTAGGCAAGAAGAGCTAGTGAGGTATCATTGTCCTCCATTGAAGGGTGAGGTAAGAGCAGCATCGAGAGTGGTGGTTCTAAACCCAGATCTATTCTCATGCTCCGTGCTTTCCTCCTCTTACCCTTCTTGTGGACTCCTGAACGCAGGCGGCACCTCTCACAAAACACCCCGAGCTTCCGCAGCTCCGACACCACCCCGACGTCAGCAACTTTCGTCCTCTCCGGGAAGCATCCGTCGGCGACAAAGAAAGGGGCCACAAGAAAGTAAGGGAGGGAAGGGAAGAGAGATGGGAAAGAGAGAAAAGGAGGACATAGATGAGATGGAGGAATGTTGAGGTAGGATGATGAGGTATTCTGATATGTGTGCATATTAATCAAAATTATTTTTTTTAACTTAGGGTTGTAACTTGTAATTGCCAAATCTAAAATAATCATTTGGCAAATTCATCCGTAAAAGCTTCTGAATTAATTTTACCATTTTTCCAACTTTTAATTAGAATCAAATTTTGCAGATATAGTATTACGTACCATGAGGTGGTTATTTACTCACCACCAAAAAAATTAAAATTTAAACTATATCTAACTATTATTATAAAAGTAAATTAATTTTTTTAAAAAAATCAGTTAAATTAGTTAATTCAATTTTAAAATATCCTTTAATAGAGTATATGACCTGAGTGGATAGGGTAGACCCTAGGAAGACGTGGCAGCGCCGCATCCCATTAAAAATAACAGTGTGGCAATGCTCGGAACCACTTTGATTCAAACCAAACCACCATATTAATTTATTATTTCTTTACCGGTAGTTGGTATGTAGTAATAAAAATTAGATTTGCAAAACAAATTTTATAGTAAAACAATAATTTTATGTATTTTTGTTCATGAATGAGTGACATTAAAAATGTTAAAAATGTAAAAAAGTTGATGATTTTATTACATCTATCTTTTTTTAATAGGCTCATCTATTTCTTTTTTTAATGAATTTACATATAATAATTTATAAAAATAAAAATGCAAATTGATATAAATTGTTACCAATTCAACTTTTAGAAATGGAGAGGAAGTAGAATTGTTTCGTGTACAGTATAAATTTAAATCATTGCCGTATCTAATTATAGCTAAGGAGTGTAAATTTATATATTCATTTAAAAATTTAATGATGTTACTTGTAAATAGAATTATAAGAATATCTTAATACAAATTAAAATATATTTTTGAGAGAATCGGTGTTGACCCATTTAATTGGTTAATAATAAGTTGATAGCTAAGGCAACAATTGCTAGTTAAGTTAGCCAAAAATTAGTTAACAGCTGTAAGTTCAAATTTTATCACTGATGTAGGAACTCTGCTAATAGGTGAGACCCACCAACTCAACTTTCTTTTTGTACAAGAGGAAAAATAATGTAGGTAGCTAAGAATGTTTCCTAAGTCCACCTTTGTTAAGTGGATAAATGAAGTCTGTTTGAGAATGCGGAAGAAAGGTACTTTTACATAAATTAAAGTATATATATTGTATAAAATTATTTCATTTTATAAAAAAATATTGTTACACGTATCTTTAACTTTTAGATACGTTGTTCTAAACAAATCCGGGAGTTTGGCGTTATCGCGTGATTGTCTCCACGGAAATTATTGTCCTCTGCCTCGTTTGGTTGTTGCATATTATGACCCCATCTGTCTTTTCCTAGATTAATTCCACTTTAACCTTCTCTCTCTGTGTCAACCATATTAATCACAAACCAAGTCATACCTGCGTAGGCTGTAGCATAACACCACTACCTATATATTATCAGTTTATTTACTATACATACCAACCTCTTCAATTGCCATTTCTACCCTTTATTGCAATCCCCCCTTTTATCATCATCTATCATCTGATACCTTTATTGAACCTTTATTTTACATGCATGGCTGTCTGTTTGACTCTGATAGATTTAAGTATTATCGGATTTAGTTAAAGACAGCCACTTTCTACATTCACACACACTTAAACTTAACACATATCTCTTTCATTGTCATCCTCTAATTACTATAAAGTTTCAAAGAAGATTTCTAAAACATTTCAATAACGAGTGAGCTGTATAAACATGTTATAAGATTTTTTTTTTGGTGATTACATTTCTCCATCCATACGATCAATCCCCTTTCTTTTAGTATCTGATATCCTTATCTATCACAGCCTTTTAACCTCATCATTATCATTTCTATCTTTCTAAGAGATTGAAGAGATAAGATCGATGATGGTATCCATTTTTTACATTTGATATATAAATGATATTGATGGGCTTGAAGTGAAGGTGATAAATATGAGCAATGATAAAGTGTAATGTGTGATATATATATATATATATAGATATATGGTTATCATCACAAAGGGCCTTCTAATAATAGAGACTACAGGCAAAGCGGTCCATATTCCCTAGCTCCCTCCATAAATTCAGTGCTCTGTGTTCTTCATAATGCCTTCCACACACCAGGCTCTCTCATAACCCTATTCTTTACTACAATTTGCTGGTGTGTCCCACTTGCCTTTTCCATCTCTCTCGGGTAAAATTTGAGGCACCGCTTTAAGGCTATTCATTATCAGCAGCAGAAACCAAACCTAACATAATGAATATACTATATATAATCCTGCATAAATTAGGATGGATTACTATTTTATGATATATGAATATGTGTATATATATATGGACGAGCTATGTATAATTAATTATAAGGAAATGGTCCAAGAAAAGAAAGGACAGGAAAAGCTGAGAGTCGGAGGGTTGCATCACTTGCACGCCGCTGATCTCTGATATATAGTTCTGTGGGGTTACAAAAGGGGAATGCCAACGCAGAGAAGGAGACTGTGGTGGCCTACCCACGTACTTACCTCTCTCGCTCCTTCATAATATCCAATATCCTTTCATTTCCTCTTCTTCTCCTTCATGTCTCTCCCTTTCAAGTGTCACTTCCGCCCCTCTCTCTCTCTCTCTCTCTCTAGGATTGAATAGTTCACAAGTTCATGAAGCCAAATGATTCACTTCCAATTAAAAAAATGTGATCTATATATCATCACACCCTTTACTTTCTTTACTGCTAATGTTCCACCCATGATATCTTGTCTAAAAGTTGATATGATTTAATATACACTTCTTATTTTAAACTTAGATGGTTGGCATTAATACTCTAGGGTTATAATAAATGAGATTGAACCAGTGACATTCGGGTTTTCATCAAAATGATCGATATAAACTTCTTATTTTCAGTTGAAACTTGCATATGCACGTTAAGATTCCCATATACTCCCTCCAATTGTAAATAAAAAGAGTTAATAGAAGGGTTTGCTTAGATGTTAAATGTAATACTTCAATCAAGTTTCTTATATTTATAATTATTTTATGAAACTCCCCCATTAATTACCCATATCAAGGGGTGGTACTTTTCATCAATGACCAATTTTCGATGTAAATGTTTAAATGGGTGCTTTAAGAAACCAATGCATGTTTTTATAAATAACCATTTTTTAATTAATATTTATAAATTAATTATCTACCTTATACATTTAAGATAGGAGGAGATTAAATAAAGGTACTCCCTATAATCCTAATATGAGTCACTTGTAAAAGAATAGCTTGATCCACAATATAAGCCATTTAAAGAATAAATAATGCTCATTTTATGATGTTACCCATTTAATTAATGCTTAAATGTATCTCTTTGTATTTTCTTTCTCATTCATTAGATAATAAGGGTAAAGTTAAAAAAATATTTTAATTTAAAATAAATTTAACGAGTTAATCATCATTTATGTGTTTTGATGAATTAATTAATGTGACTTGTACTATGAGCCGCGGGTGGGAGTATAAATTTACTTTTATCATATTTTTTAAATTTGCTGTTATTTTATCTTCTTCATTTTTCACGTATATGTCAAGCTCACTATTATCCTAACATTTTAAACGGATGAATCAATCTAGAAAGTTTAAACGACTGCAATAAAGTCTCTTAGCCCAACATAAACGACGAGAGAACACCAGCTAGATACCTTGTACCTTAAGAATTTTAATCACAAAAAGTTCAAGTAACTCTTCGAAACGTTTTCATTTTGGCCCCCACAAGATTTTAGGCTTGTTTGGTTAGTCCATTGGGAGGATGGACATAGATTTCGAAGTAAATATGTGAGAAAAATTTTATCTCAGTAAACATAAAAATAACTTTTGAATACCCAAACGAACTATCCAAATAAACCTTTTAACTCCCATGTGCAGGGAAGTTGGAGTGAAGCGTTTCCCTTCACATGGGCTACTTCCAATTCTGCAAACGGCATCACACGAGTGCGCGTTTTCGGCGGATGAACGACGCCTAACGTGGGTCCCGCATCAATATTTTTCTATGATTCAAGTCATTGTAACGATGACGTTTGTCCCGGTGAGCGAGTCAAATGGACCACACCTCCATAAAAGCCATCTCAACCGTCCGTCTAATCACCAGCTCATCAATTCATGGTCTTCTATGATCACCGGCCTTTTGAGCCTCGTCTCTATCTCTGCTTCGCAGCATAACCAGAGTGAGCGAGTGAGGAGAAGAGAGATAGTGTGCGTTTTTGTGTGTGAGAGAGAGAGAGAGTGGAGGAGAGAATTATGGGTGGCAACAAACGCAAGGTTTCAATGATTGCAGACATGGATGCTTCAAGCGGAGCTTTCATGTCCAAGAAGAGGAAGCCTAGCGTTGCTGCTTCTGCTTCTGGTTCGGGTTCTTCTGAATTGAAGTTATGCGCTTCCGTCGACGGCCACAGCAACACGCATTTGTGCGAAGGGTTGCACTACATGACGGTTTCACCTGCGAGTTCTTTGAATTCGGCCGGCACGGTGGTTTCTGGTGAAATTTTTTCTAGCCGGTCAATCTCCTGTTGTTCCAGCAATGTCGTCAAAACTAGCTCAGGCGTTGTGGACAGTACGACGCCACCGCCAGATCTGGAGGTGCAAACTTCAGTTTCTGAATATGTTTTTTACCTTTTCATTTTCTCTTCTGTTTGTGTCTGCTGGAATTATGCTTGGTTTCTGAACTGTAATTTTGAGGAGGAGGAGGAGGAGGAGGAGGGAGGAGACACGTAGAAAAAAAAAAACGAAACGAATCAGCATAATGTTGCCGAGAAGTAGCCATACGCTCTTTTTAAACGGTTTTAGTTTTGATATTCTCTTGATCTTTCTATTTCGTATATTTTTCTTAGCTGTCAATCGGTCGGTCGGTCACTCACACTTGGAAATTTCAATTTCCGTTTCTTTTTATTCTTGAATTTGTGTTAAGAATTTAGTGGTTTGTTTTTTTAATAAAAGGTGCTAACATTAATGTGTTCCTGCAGGCCAAGAGCTTCGAAATTGTAGAATCAACGTGCAGCGATGTCAAATTATTCAGGTTTTAATGCTCTCTCTCTCTCTATCTTCATGCGCATTGAAATTAAATTTCATATCGTCTTATAATATATATTTCGCTTCACATCTGATTATTACTTTCATATATGGTGTTGTTCAGCAAGGACAAGTACTTGTTAAGCGAATCCTTCGGAGACTCGGAAGAAGCAATGACGTTACAGGTGAAGTCACCACCGGCGGTGGTGGTGAGCAAGCAGCTGAACATTACGGTGATGACGAACATACCACCAAAGGAGGAGATTGAGGAGTTCTTTGCAATGGCTGAGAAGTACGAGCAGGAACGGTTCGCAGAGAAGTGAGTGCTTTGCTTGTTTGAGTGGCGCAGGATGGGGGGGTAGTGCACCGTAGAAATCGAACCTTAACTAACTAGCAACTTCATTTTTCCTTGCAGGTACAACTACGACATTGCTAAAGATATGCCGTTGGATGGCCGGTACCAATGGGTTCGTTTAAATTGAATACCATCCATATGATGAATCAGCGAAAGAGAGAAAGAGGAGATTTTAGATCAGGACTAGAGGGTGATGAGGCTAACCTGACACAAGGTAGAACAAAAAACTGAGAATGCGAATTCCAGTTGCTAGAACAATGGGTTTGGTTTTGTACAGCTAACCGCTTTCTCTTTTATCTATATTTTGAGATAGAAGCTTTCAGCTTTCTGCGACATTGTCACTGTCATATAGGCACAGATCACCTAAATGGAACTTTCTTTCTGCAAGTGGAACCACGTAAATCGGAGATGTTAGGGAAGGTGAAAAAAAACAATTCTCATTAATTTGATGTCTGAGAGTGTTGTTATTGAGCGTCTTTTTTCATAGTTTCCATTAGACTCCAAGGAGATTCGCCCAAAATTCCTGGGGCGGTTTTATTCATTGGGGGAGAAAATTCATGATGGATAAAATAATTAACTTGTATTGATGATGAAGATAAGTTTCTACGAATAACAATAACGTGTTTTGGAAATTTCCTTTTGATTGTTTCTCCTCTCATCACCTTTTGGCTGCTGCTGCTGCTGCTTCAAATCCTTTATGGGAATTCTCTCTCGCATCTATTTTTTAGAATATTGTGTTGATGCCAAGGCTATGAATATGATTCCCCTATTTGGTGGGGACCATGTGCGTTGCGCATAAACTAATCATCCAAGTCTTCTTTTCATCTAAATGATTGGAAGCATCAGCCGATGAACATGCACAAAATTAACAATGGCTCCAACAATGACCCCTCAACCCATAGTCTATATGTAGCTACCCAGTGTCATAGGGACTATATATTAAACCACCACACTGCCCTGTCCTTTTGCTGTGTCCAAATTCTTGGATTATCTGGGTCGTGGAAAAAACCGTATTCACCTTCACAATTTTACTTAACCTCCGTGATGGACTCATCTCAGGAGAATCTTACCTACCAACTCTTCATTAGGGTTGTCCTGTGTGTGCGCTTAATTACAATATATTGAAAGTTATCTTGATGAGGATAGCCATTTTATTTTTCTTGCCTTGAAAGTTAACGTCAGAGTACTAATGCTAATTAATCGGTAGAGGAGATCAACTTTGGTTTGATGGTATTATTTTTCTCTTTTAATCGGTAAAGGTAGTTATAGGAAAAAATCTTTTTGTTAATTATTTTTTCTTTCTTTTTTTTTTTGCCAACATTGTTAATAATTTTGTTTCAGTGGTATGGTCCAAGATAAAGCTACCACAACCATTCACCCATTTGAAAAAATTGTTGAAAAATACTTCTATAGTTTACTAACAGTCACATATTGTAACAACGTTTGCAAAAGTCAAATGTATGTTTAACATTATTTTTCTGCAAAACAAGATAATCTCCTCAACATATTTACCTTGACTTCTATAAAAATACTTATTTACTGTATTCTCAAACGAGCACATCGTGCGATCCATGAACATGTTCCATCCAGTGAGATAATGATTTTGTTATTGTTGGTGTGAATGGTTGATGTGGTGGGTACGGGTACAAAGGGTTGATGAAAGGGTGTACATATAACGAAAAGTATAGTTATTGACATGGAACAGTGTTACAGTGCAATTCACAGGGTGTTGGATGGAATGAGAAAAGGTTGATGGGGGTGACACAATAATAATAATAATAATATTCGTCATGAGAGGAAGATATGCAAAGTATGTGTGAGGCACAAGAGAATAACAGAGCGGGTGGGCAGAAGGCATTGTCGGAGGCTAAAGGAACAGGGTTGGCTAAGCCTCACTGAGAGCAATGTCATCATCATCATTACACACGTGTCCAAGACGCCAGCTCCAGCACCACCGCCACCACCCTCATCCGATCCATGTGACCATACTCCACATTTTTATTTTCAGAAGAACAAAAATGATGATGAGGGAAGGAGGGTGGCACGTGGTGTGCTGGAGTAATCGCGGGACGCGGGGGGATTAATTCGCTTTGGATCTGATGCCATCTTTTTCTAATGCAAAAAAAAAAATTGCACAGAGAGAAAGCATTAATTTACAGGGTGGTGATTGGTGGGTTGGAAATAAGTCAGACCCCTATTAAATGGCCTATGATCTGGTCTGTTGAGAGTCTAGTTTGGTCTGACCTGTTTATTAAAAAGGTCAAGTTAATGCCTATTTAAAGGTCTAATTGTATAAATAGGCTAGACCTATTTTTTTAAAGCTTGGCATGTAAGCTTTTAAGCTGGCCTATTTATATATATATAATAAATATAATTATTTTTATATGAAGTAAATAACATTTTTTGTATTTTTAAATCCAAATTTTTATATTAAATACTTACATTCAATAAATATAGTAGGCTTAAAGCCTACCTTGAGGCCTTTTAAAGGTGTACAATAATAGGCTTAATGCTTACTTTGAGGTCTTTTTAGAGGTCTGCATTATATGTAGGCCTCTAAAAAGGCTTCAGGCCTTTCGAAGGCTCAGGCCTAAGCCTAAAAAAACCTACATTCAGGCTTAGGCTCAACGTTTCATTACATGTTTAGGCCTATTTAATTAAAGCTTTGTCTGATCTAGTCTATTTCCATCCCTAGTGATCGGTGAATGGTGATAGTGTTGGTGCCAGTGGAGGATAAGAAGAAGAATGTTGCTTGTTAGTAAAGAGGAAGGGTAACTCGGGTTGCTTCACCGGTTTGAAATGATATAAGTTTAATCAAGGGTATGGGTTTGAATCCTGCTTTAGGCATACAACTCCTTTAAAATCTAGGATCAGTTGTCCCACCCATCGAAGTACCTACAAATCAGCGAAGGGATTATTCACCACTGTCAACGATAGATACCCTAGTGTAGTAAAAAAAACAAAAAGAAAGGTGGGTTTGGATTTTGATGCCTTCTCTCCCTACGAAGACCATTATTATGAGGCTAACAAGGAATTATTGTGGATTAACGTGTCCTGATTTATTCTTAATCTTCCTCATGCAGCTTTGGTTTCAACAAAATTAATATATAAACCTTATAATCCCAATCCCTATTCTTTATGATTGATTCCCATGTCTCGGATTTCATCAGGACATTTTTACAATTTATGTATCGAATGCAATATATATTATATTTATTCCCTTTAATTAGCTGCCTGCAAATTGCTGCTTAGTACTTCTACAATAATATTTGATAATGAGATTAAACTTTAAAAGTTTCTAAGTCATGATCCTAACTTTTATGGTACGTACCAAAATCCACTTCTTGACCCCTCCCCCAATTTTTTCCCTAAAAATTTTCCATATTGGTTTTTTAAAAAAATAAATTTTGGGCCGTACCCCTACATTTCAATAGAATTATGAAACCGTCCCAGATTTTAAAAGCTCTTAATCCTATCCTGGTCCTCAAAATTCACAATCAGCCTAATTGCATCTCTCTTAAGGAGCGGCTGCGATTCATTCCCCTGATTTTTCTGCTCAAATATAGAGCTCGAAAAGCACGGAGCATTGTAAGCAGTTGACCATTTTACATTTTGATTTGATCTTCACAATTCATGTTTCGATTCCACCGTTTTTAAATGAAAAAAAGACTTATCGATTCACTAATTTGATATAAAAATATGCAATTTGTTCTTCTTACTGCTACAAAACAGTAGCAATTTTCGGTGCTCATCGCAGTGCTATTTTGCTTTATAAATTGCCAGTTTCTTGGAAAATGATTTTTTATTTAAAACTATTTGTTGAAAATTTTAAATCCAAACAGTTAAAACTGTATTTATGATATATTTGGTATGATAGAATTGGGAGGTGGAATTAGAAATGGAATTCATTTCATATGTTTGTAATGGTGGAATTGGGGATGGAATTGGAAATGAAAATGGAAATGGAATTCAAAATGGGTAGAAATGAATTACATGATGTAACCAATGGAATTGTATTCAATTCCATAGAATTGATTTTTTGACTACTTATTTTTTTCCTATATTTATATACATTTTCATCTCCATTTCCATCTTTATCTCCATTTCCATTTTTATCTCCATCTCCACCAAAATCAACTCCAGCATACCAAACGAACCATCAGATCTCACCATAGTAATGAGCACTTGTCAAAACTTGTTCATGTGTCCCAGCATGGCTACTGTCATATTTTACGTGGATGATCTATATTCTTTATCTCAATTTTATTTGTAATATAAATATCATATTTTATCGTGACAATTAAAACTTCTTATACGCTTTAATTATTTTAAAGAGGTCTCTGTCAACAGTAATCTCCTAAAATCAGGGAAAAATAACTAATCAGATCCTAATTACAAATTACAATCAAATCATAATAAAAGAGGACAAATAAAAGAAGGGCCCAATGGGCTAAATTAGAACTTATTCCAACGTAAAGTAATAAAATTTTTATGTAACGAATTGTATTTAAATTCTTAACTGTGTCTTTGGACCGTGGTCAAGTTACCAGACAAGTGAAGAACAAGTTTATACATATATATATATATATATAAGCAATCTATCGATATTATATATAAAAGTAACATTAGTATTAAACTATTCATGTTGTTATTATATGTGTATAGTTTTTTTTAAACGTATAGTTTCACTTGAGAAACATTTTTAACCACTTTTTGAATATTTTTTTTTTGTAGTTTTAATTTTGACAATTCATTCAAAGTAACCCCAAATATAAATAATTTCTGACATCTCTATAAATTGAACACTACTTTTTAACTGGCATCTGGCCTCTGTATTATTACCCGGTAATGGAAGAAAAAGAATATACTCAATATGAAGAACACATAATAATACCGGAGAAATGCTTACATACTCCTGGAAATACCACGTCATCTATACTCTACTCAATAAAAATATTTTAAATATCCCTCATTGTGAATCTTATATCCCATAATTTTCTCCTAATTATTTCCCTTTTTCCATAATAATATCTATTATAATGGGTTATGTTTAGATTAGTTTTAGAAATCACTTTGTGATGTAATTTACCGTCTCTGAGATAAATATATGAGAAAAAGAGTTTTCTCTCGACTTACACATGCTTACCTTTATAACACTATGGTAAACTACTAAGAATACATCAAACTTTACAAGCAGTTCCACCATATTTCATAGTATTGGCTTTACATATAGGTCAAAATACAGAGTATACATTACACTTCCTTTTGACTTTTAAATATTCATCCAATTCTGAATGCAAGATCCTTTTTGTCATGCATTTTGCATCACAAACAGAATCTTACATTTAGAAGCGAAGCAGTATACAATTTGCATTGTTGTATTATGAGGGTGTCTAATTGAATTGAAATTCGAACAGGATGCAACTAATAAGAATCCAGAAAGATCTATGAGGTCTCTGTCAACAAATTAATTTACCTGTACCACTATTTAACCAAATGACTCCACATTGTTACCTACGTGTACTCTACATTTACATACAGATCATCAAACAGAACAACCAGTACCGGTTCCCAATCTCATGTTCTTAGACGAGCAAAGCAGATGGAAAGAACATTATCCAATGAGTTTCCAAGATTCATGAAGATAATGAGAACTTCACATCTGAGCTAAGGTCGATATTGGCTGGTAATATCCCTTAATTAGCAATAAAACCTAGTCATTGACTTTTTAAGAGTTTGTTATTATCATGTTCACTGATAACAATATTGATGAATAGATGTTTTCTACATCTAAACATGGAGTCTTTCATCAAAACCATATTTTCACGTGTTATGTTTTTTTTTATAGTAAAAACCTAATAACAAACTTGTGTTGTGTGTGATTGATGCAGACACTTCCTAAATCTTTGCGTGGGGTGCATTTTCCCCAGTCTAATAATATTGTGACTGTTTTGGAAGATGAGAATGGAAGAGAATATGAAGCACAGTATATTGCTGAAAAGGCCTACTGATGGAAAAAAATTTCTACAGCTCACAGTTTAGTTGAGGGGGATGTTTTAGTTTTCCATTTAATCCAACCTTCCAAGTTCAAGGTAATAATAGTTTGTCATCATGAGAAAATTAACAGGTGATTATCTGTCATAATATGCTTCATTGCTTGAGTCAAGTTGGTAATCTTAATTAGTGTCTTTTGTGTCCAAAGGTGTACATCGCAAAATCTCATGGATCAAACGAATTGGAGGCTGCCCATAGCCTTGTCCGTTTAGATGGTTCATCGACTCAACACAATTCTACGGGTATATTTAATATGATTTATTTCTCATTTCCTTATTTACTTCGACATTCCTATGCTTCTAATTATCTTTTTACGTTACCATCTTTATACAGATATTCTTCAAGAAAAAGATTCAAGCAGTAAAAGAATGATCTGTGATGCTCACATGCCACCATCAGATCAACCTGATAATACATGTGATCTAGAAGACAATCTCAGCCTTGGAGTTTCAAACAGAAATAGATTGGGAAGATCTATAACCATCACTTTCCAAGAAGCGACAAGGGATTGAGAATTTCAGTGTTGCGGTTAACGGCTTGGTTCTAGACTCCCAACTACCCCAACAGCTCAGGACCAAGTACTATGAACTATGTCACAGTCAGAACATGTTTCTCCACGAGCATCTTCTTGGGGTGGTCAAAACTACCGACTAGTGATTGGGATGATACATGAGATAATTAATATCGCTGATGAAATTAAAGGCAGCAAGATGACGACCCCTTTAAGTAATTTCAAACTGTGGTATAGAAAGTTGAAAGGTCTTGAAATGTGGGGTATGAATGTTAGTTTCTTGCTCGCTAGGCTGGAACAACTGATTGGATTAGCTTCAAAAACTGAGGAGTACAGAGAGGCAAGAAATCATTGAGAACGAGCTGAAGAGGAGAAGATAAACCTGGAGCTAAAGCTTGAAAAAGTGAGAGAGACCATAAGAAAACTCGATGATCAGATTGACTCCCTAAATTTGAACCTCAAGACATTTGAGGTTGAGTTTCAAGGACTGGCTAATGCTCCTTGGTGATATAACACTGATGCTTTCTCATATGTGTTTGTAAATTTGGATTGTCTCATGTGGCTTAAAAGTCATGTAACAACAGAGATCAGACACAAATGATCGATTAGTCATAGAAAAGCAGCAAATCTGGGCCAATCTCCCTGTTCATATGACATGAAGGTATCCGAGTTTTGTCTCTTGGAAAAGGTTGAGCTTAGATGTACAATGTGAAGAACATGTTGCGTAGATTCCGAGATGTTTCAGGATATATTTAATTGTATATTTTCCTCGGTTCTAAGTTGTTTCAATTTTATAATTGTCAGCCTTCTTTTTGTGTCTACCATAAATTGTATGGTTTGTCATTGCAACGGATTCCCCCGGATATAGGGCTTGTTTGAAAAGTCTGTTGAGATAACGATCATAGATTCTAAGGTAAATATGTGAGAGGAATTTTGTCTTGGTAAACGCAGGAATGGATTTTGGGGAGGGCCAAGCCCATAGAATCTGTGACAAGTTTTGGACTTAGATTTTGATTCAGCTGTTAAGTCTTGGGCACATATACCTAAGAATCAAAGCAGAAATATGAGACCGATTTGATCTTTATGGGTTTTATATTGACCATGAACTAAGTTATGAGAATACAATGATGTTGCAGATAGATAAACATGAGAAAAACAAAACAATCATAATTTGAGCACATATCAATTTATGCTTGCCCCACTTTTTGGTCATGTGGTTTTCTCTCTCTATATATATATAATCGAATTGCTACACAGTGTTTCCGATCCATTTCTTACTGTTGCTTCATTTTAAAATCTGGAAACCTCGATCCCTTGGAATGTTTCAGAAACACAAGCAAGCACACACAAATTACATGTACAGATATAGGCCGTATCAAATTCTGTGGAATATATGCTCCGAACAACAAGCAGAAGTGAAGGCAGGATTTTGTTCTTACGAGGTAAGTTGATACGCATGGCTTATGAGAGAGGTTGGGATCAAACCAGAAATCAAACTCACCTTTATTTCAATGTCTGAAAAGGATGAAAACTTTGAAACAAGAGTGAAGCTTTTTTTGCCTGAAAAAGAGTGAAGTTGGTTCATGTTGTGGTGACCAAACTTATCGTGCCCAGGAAAGAACAATATAGGCCCTTCATGCTTGGGGAATGCGCGAAGCTAAGGGGGGGGGGGGGAAGGGTATAAATGAAGGAGGCAAGGGGAGAGTCGTAGGGAAAATATTAATAAAAAGAAATGCCAATGCCCCCATGCAGGATCGAACTACAGACCTTCAGTTTACAAGACTGACGCTCTACCGCTGAGCTATAGGGGCGGTCGTTTACATGGTCACCACAAAGAAGCTAAATTTGAAAAAAGAAAATAACATGACAAGTCATGATCATTACAACCACACCAAAACCATATCTTTTCTGATACCATTATATTCTAATTAAATTAAATTTTTGGATAGATTATTAATTAAAAGATTTCTTTTTATAATCTCTCTACAATTATACTTTGATCTACTTCTATTTTTTTAGAGCAATCCACACTGCTTGACAAACTCTTTACCCGGTGCATTACAAATTATCATATGCATTACAAAAATAATAAAATGAATGAGTATTGTTTTGACCACATAATATATATATATATATATGTAATTTTCAAGTAGCGAAAAAGTTGGGTGATCGGGCACATTTTTGACAGCTTACCGAGGAACCATACCCATAATTCATATTTGACCATACTTGTTTCTTCTTAATGTCTTTGTACAAGTTCATCAATTATTGACTATGATTTTTTTTGTCTTCCCAAAGTCATTTTAATCTCTAGCTTCGTACTTGTTTGTCATCAGATTATTGACCGCACCTGACGGCGACCAACACTACAAAAAACCTCCTATATAAAAGGGATGAATATGAACAAATAGAAAATTCACCCTTATGATGATAATAATAATTAAAAATAACAAAGAAACGACTTATACCATCGCATTCCCATCTCGAAAAAGTAATCCCCATTTACGGTGGGAGAATCAAACTCCACCCTGAGAATATATTGGCCGTTGCTACTACAAATTTTAATCTTGAGTTTAAACTTTTTAAAGAATATCATTGATTAATCATAATTATCTATGTTATTCATGTAAATATTAGGCCTTTTAATTTTGGTTTATGCACTAGCCTAAATTTTTAATTTGTTTCAGTCCAGACAAAAGTTATATAACTAAGCCCTAATAAAAATTAGGTACAATATGATCCACAAAAGGGTCCAAATTGTTTGATAATAAATTATTGATCAATTAATATAAATATTAATGTTAACAATATTAACAATTTTA